>PVKE010033011.1:0-18158 GCA_004027555.1 Craseonycteris thonglongyai
AAATTTTCATCCACTATTTGTTTTAGTAGACTCTGAGAAGATTTCATCTTGCTTCCTTCTGGTACCCCTATTATTCTAATATTGTTCTTTCTGATGGAGTCAGAAAGTTCTTGTAGGGCTCTTTCATTTCTCTTGATTTTCCTTTCCCTTTCTTCTTCCCTCTGTGACATTTCCATATTTGTATCTTCAATTTCACTCAGCCTTTCCTCTAGCTGGTCAGCCCTGTGTCCTATGCTGGTCAGTTCTTTTTTCAGCTCTCCCATGATGCCTTTCATTTCAAGGAGTTCCTTTTGGTTCTGTTCTAGCTTCTCAATTTTGTTGGTAAAGTACTCATTTTGCTCAGAAAATTTCTTGTTCGGGTCATTTACCTGTGTCTGGGTACTTTGCCAGCATTGAATGAGCTCTCTGAGTGTCTTGATTAATGCAGCTCTGAATTGTTTCACTTAGATCTGATTCCAAGTGTGGAAGGTCCTTTACTAAAGACTGCCACTGATCTTCTCGAGTGGCTTTGGATTCTGAGGTGTGCATTGTGTTTGATGTGGTTCTTTTTGCTTTAGGCATGAGTCTGTTTTCCCTCTGGACGGTTGCCTATCAGATGGGCTTCTCTTTATTTTTTCTTTTCTGCTCAATTGTGGGAGAAGGAGATTTAGGGAGAGGGTTGGGGGAAGCAGTCAGCTTCTGTGTCCTGGGGCACTTCAGGTTGCTGTCTTAGCTGTTATATAGCAGGGTAGTAAAGGTGTAGTCATGGGTGGGGGCATGTGAGTAGAAGCTAGGGCAGGTCTGAGACACAGTATCAGATTCCTCTTTCAGCAGGGGGGCTGGTGATTCAGTGCAGGAGCTCTGGTCTTTCTCTCCTCTGCCTGGCTGCCCCTCCTTCAATCGTATCTGTAAGTCACGCCCGCAGGGTAGCACTTGGATGGGCTGGGGCTTGGCAGAGGCCCTGGTCGGCTACTTGCGTGGGCTGCAATGCTCAGAGGCCCAGTGGGTGGGGTGCCAAAAGCCCAGTTGTGTGCTCGGGAGCAGGCAGCTGTGCTGCAGCGGCCCGGTGGGCAGGGTGCCAAAAGCCGGTGTTGTGCGCAGGCAGCTGCTCTGCGGCGGCCTGGTGGGTGGGACGCCAAAATCCCAGTTGCGCACTTGCGCGCTGGCAGCGGTGCTGCAGCGGCCTGGTGAGTGGGGCACCAAAAGCCCAATTTCGTGTTGGCAAGCAAGCAAGCAGCGGTGTCGTGGCGGCCCGGTGGGCAGGGCGCCTAAAGCCCAGTTGCGCTCTGGCAGCAGCGCTGAGGTGGCCTGGTGGGCGGGGCGCCGAAAGCCCAGGTGCATGCACACAGAGGTGTCGGTGCCGCAGTGGCCGAGTTGGCGGAGCGCCAAAAGCCCTGTGCGCACAGGCTGTAGCTCGGGCGGCAGCCGCTCTATGCTCCCGGCTCTGTTGAGACCACTGGATTCAGTCTAAGCATGTCTAATGCAGCTATGCCCACTCAAGCCCCAGCCCTCACTCCAAGAGCCCTGTCTTCAGAAGGCGCTCCCTCACAGTTAATCTCCTCCGTAAATCAGGGGTGCTGAGCTGTTGTGGGCTGGTGTCCTGCTCTCACCCCGCCCGCCGGGAAGTGCCGCTGCCCTGCTCCACAGTCCCTGTTCCACTTTAGACTCTGTGATCTGATTAGGGCACTGTGTGCTGTCCCTTGAGTTCGGATGTTAAATTGTCCACAGTCTTGTGAGGATTTCACGCTCCCTAGGTCTCGGCTTCCAGCCCGCCCTCGATCCAGCTCCACTTTGACCGTAGTCCCCCAATCCCCCTTTGTTTTTGCCCGCCCCAGGCTGCTCTCCGAGTCTCTGTCCCCAAACCGCTGCTTCCCTTTTCCTCTCCCGCTCTCCCCTTTTTTCTCTAACATTTGTGTGTTGTTCTGCGTTGTGTGGTTCTCTTAGTTGAGGTTTCTTCTCAGGGTTTCCCCTGTGGATTCCCCTCTGTTTACAAGGCCCTTCCCAGGCAGTTATCGGGGTTCTCCTCTCATGCCGCCATCTTTGATCTCCCAGGTACTTTTCTTTAATTCTCATTTTGTTCAGTGTTTTTTATCATAAATGGGTGTTGTATCTTGTCGAATGCTTTTTCTGCATCAATTGAGAGATTCTTGTGGTTTTTATCCTTTGGTTTATGTGCTGGATTACTTTGATTGATTTGCGTATGTTGGACTACCCTTGTGCCGCTGGGATGAATCACACTTGGTCATGGTAAATAATCTTTTTAATGCATTGTTGTACTCTGTTAGCTAAAATTTTATTTAAGATTTTTGCATCACGGGGAAGCCAGGATGGCTCAGTGGATTGAATGCTCACTTTGCAGCACTGGGGACCGGGGATCGAATCCTGGCCCTGATCCGTGCGGAACCATATGCTGAACTGGGATCTCCCCCAGTTCAGTTCTCTCTCTGTCTCTGTATCTCTCTCTCTCTCTCTGTGTCAAAAATAAAAATAAATTAATTAAAAAAAATTTTTTTTAAGATTTTTGCATCAGTGTTCATCAGTGAGATTGGCCTACAGTTTTTCTTTTGGTATTATCTTTTCCAAGTTTTGTATTAGGGAGATATTAGCTTCATAGAAAGATTTGGGTAGTAATGCCTCCTCTTTAATTTTCTGGAGTAGTTTGAGGAGGATGGGCATTAGTTCTTCCTTGAATGACTGGTAGAACTCATTGGTAAAACCATCTGGTCTAGGACTTTAACCTTTGGGCAAGTTTTGGATAATTGTTTCAAGTTCTGTATGGTTGATTGGTCTATTTAGGTTATCCAAATCTTTTTGGTTCAGTTTAGGTGAACTATAGGTTTCTAGAAATTTGTCCATTTACTCTAGATTGTCAAATTTGTTGGCAGAGTCTTTCATAATAATCTCTTATGATTGTTTGTATTTCTGCAGTATCAGTTGTGATCTCTCCCCTATCATCCTGTATTCTGGAAATATGAGATTGTTCTCTTTGCCTTTTGGTGAGCCTAGCCAGTGGTTTGTCAATTTTATTGATTTTTTTCAAAGACCCAGCTCTTTGTGGCGTTAATTTTATCTATCATTTTTCTGTTCTGAATTTCATTAAGTTCTGCCTTGATTTTTATTAATTATTTTCTTCTGCTGTCTTTGGGGGACCTCTGTTCTTCTTTTTCTAGCACTATAAAATGAGATGTGAGGGTGTTTACTTGCAGTTATTTCTTGTTTCTTGAGATAGGCCTGTAATGATATAAATTTCTCTCTTATTACTGCTTTCGTTGTGTCCCAAAAATTTTGGTACATCGTGTTTTTATTGTCATTGGTTTTCACTAATTTTTAAATCTTTTGTTTTATTTCCTCTTTGATCCAGTTACTTTTTAGCATGTTGTTCAATCTCCATGTATATGTGGGTCTCTCTGCAATTGATCTTTTGCAATTGATCTCTAGTTTCAATGCTTTTTGGTCTGAGAACACACTTGGTATGATTTGGATGCCCTTAGATTTGGTGAGTTTGGATTTCTGTCCTAGGATATGGTTTATTTTTGAAAATGTTCCAAGTGCACTAAAGTAGAATGTATAGCCTTGTGTTGCTTGATTGAATGACTTATAAATATCAATTATGTCCATTTCCTGTAGTGTATCATTTAAAGTTGCAATTTCCTTATTGATTTTCTGTTTGGATGATCTGTCCAATGTTGTCAGGGGGGTTTTTAGATCCCCTACTATAATTTTATTTTTGTCAAATTTTCCTATTAGATATGTCAGTAGTTGCTTTATAAATTTTGGTGCTTCCTGATTCGGAGCATATATATTGATGAATGTGATGTTTTCTTGGTGTATTGTCCCTTTTATCAAAATGTAATGTCCATCTTTATGTCTTATTATTTTTTTTTTATCCTGATGTCTATTTCATGAGTATGGCCACTCCAGCTTTTCTCTGACTGCCATTTTCCTGGAGTATTGTTTTCCATCCTTTTACCCTGAGTCTACGTTTGTCCCTGTGGCTGAGGTGTGTCTCTTGTAGGCAGCATATGGTTGGATTTTGTTTTTTAATCCAGTCCGCTACCCTGTGCCTCTTTATTGGTGAATTCAGTCCATTTACATGCAGGGTGATGATTGATATATGAAGATATCCTGTATCCACTTCTTCTTTCCTTTTTATTTTTGTGTTGTCCCAACTTTTCTCCATTTATTTTGATTTCTTGATTCAGGCTGAATAGCCTCCTTCAGTATTTCTTGGCGTGACGGTTTTGAGCTGGAGAATTCCCTCAGCTTCTGTATAACTGAAAAGGCCTGAATTCCTCCTTCATATCTACAGATTAATTTTCTGGATAGTTAGTTCTTGGCTGAAAAATTTTCTCTTTTAATATTTTGAAGATTCAGCTCCATTCCCTCTGGCTTGCAGAGTTTCTGCTGAGAAGTCTGGTGACAGCCTGATGGGTTTTCCTTTGAAAGTTATATTTTGTTTTTCCCTGGCAGCCTTGAGGATTCTTTCTTTGTTTTTGGTTTTTGTCATCTTCAGAACAATGTGCCTTGGAGAAGATCTGCTAGAGTGTAGGTAGCTAGAACTCTTGTTTTCCTCTTGATTTTGGGTTTCCAGTTCTTTCCATAGGTTAGGAAACTTCTCATTCACTATTTGTTTTAATAGACTCTGAGACGATTTCATCTCGTTTCCTCTGGCATCCCTATTTTTCTAATATTGTTCTTTCTGATGGAGTCAGAGTTCTTATAGGGCTCTTTCATTTCTCTTGATTCTCATTTCACTTTCTTCCCTCTGTGAAATTTCCATTGTTTTGTCTTTGATTTCTCTAATTCTTCCAGCTGGTCAGCCCTATTTCTTATGCTGGTCAATTCTTTTTTCAGCTCTCTTATGATGCCTTTTATTTCGAGGTGTTCCTTTTGGTTCTGCTCTAAGTTCTCAATTTTATGGGTAAAGTTCTCATTTTGCTCAGAGAATCTTTTTTTTTTTGAGGTCATTTAACTGTGTCTGGGTACTTTGCCAGTATTTACTGAGATCTCTGAGTGTCTTGGGTATTGCAGCCATGAATCATGTTTCCCTTAGGTTTGATTTGTGGTGTGCAAACTCCTTTTCTAAAGAACGTCCCTGATCTTCTGGAGGGGCTTTGGATTTTGAAGTGTACATTATGCTTGGTGTGGTTCTTTTTGCTTTACGGATGATTATTTTTTCCCTCTGGGTTTTTTTTTTCTATCAGATGGGCTTCTTTTTATTTTTTCTTATGGGCTCAGTTGTGGGAGGAGGAGATTTTGGGAAAGGGTTGGAGGAAGCAGTTTCTCTTTCCTGGAGTTGTTCTTCAGGTTGCTGTCTTAGCTGTTAGAAAGCAGGGTAGTGAGGGTGTGGGCTTGGAGGTGGGGAGGAGGGGTGCGGGGAGGGGGGGCACTGGGCATGTGAGTAGAAGCTAGGGCAGGCCTGAGACACAATAGTAGATTCCTCTTTCAGCAGGGGCGCTGGTGGTTCAGTGTAGGCAGGGTTCAGTAGCTCAGGTTTTTCCCCCTTTGAGTGGCTGCTTTTACTTTAATTGCGTCTGTGAGCCGGGCCAGCTGGTGGCAGCACAGCAGTGGTGTAGGTTGGGGCTTGGTGGAGGCCCGGTTGGCTGCACAGGTGGGGGCGCAGCTGCAGCTTGGTCAGTGGTACAGTGGCAGTGACTGTGGCCAAAGCTTGGCCGGCACCGGCCGACTGGCCAGCAGCTCTGCTGTGTCCCAAAGACCTCTGTATTCACTTTAACCCATTCACTGCCAGTCACATGAGAATAAAAAGTGGTAAAAAAATATTATTATGTGTATCAAACTGATTACTAACTAATATTTAGGCATTTTCAGATAGAATATTTTGACTACACGCCAGCGTGTGGTAGGCACTAAAGGTAAAATGTTTTCCATAATGCCACATTACATGACAGCGCGTGATTGGCTTCTTAACGTTGATGCCACATCACATGCTGGCCCGGGATCGGCAGCGAAAGTGTTAAGCACGTCTAATGCAGCCTAGTGTGCTCCCTTCGTGTCCACTCGAGCCGCTGCCCTCACTCCAAAAGCCCTGTATTCAAAAGGGTTTCCCTAACAGTCAACTCTAGGAGCTCAGCTGTATCTCCTCTGTGAATCAGGGGTGTCGATCTGTTGTGGGCTGACTCCCTACTCTCTCCCTGCCTGCCCAGGAAGTGCATCCGCCCTGCTCCACAGTCCCTGTTCCACTCTAGGCTCCATGATCTGATTAGGGCACTGCGTGCTGTCCCTTGAGTTCGAATGTTAAATTGTCCACAGTCTTGTGGGGCTTCCACTCTCCCTAGGTCTCGACTTCCAGCCCACCCTTGATCCAGCTCCACTTTGACCATGATCCCCCAATCCCCCTTTGTTTTTGTCAGCCCCGGGCCGCACACCAAGTCTCTGTCCCCGAACCACTGCTGCCCCTTTCCTCTCCCGCTCTCCCCCTTTTTCTCTAACCTTTGGGTGTTGTTCTGTGTTGTGTGGTTCTCTCAGTTGAGGGTGCTTTTCAGGGTTTCTACTGTGGATTCCCCTTTGTTCATAAGTCCCTTCCCAGTTAGGTATCGGGGTTCTCTTCTCATGCTGCCATTTTTTTTCTAGTCTTTGTTTTAAAGTCTGTTTTGTCTGATGTAAGCATTGCTACTTCAGCTCTTTCCCCCCCCCCATTTTTATGAAATATCTTTACCTATCCCTTTACTTTCAGTTTCTGAGTATCTTTTGATCTGATGTGTCTCTTGTAGGCCGCATGTACAAGGATCTTTTTTTATCCATTCTGTCACCCTATCCATGTATTTTGATTGGGATATTTAATCCATTAACTTTTAAAGTAATTGTTGATAGATAATGTAGTCATTGCCATTTTAGTATTCATATTATTTATTTGTTTGTTTATTTATCGTGTCTGTGTGTGTGTGTGTGTGTGTGTGTGTGTGTGTTAAAAATGTTCCTCTCTGATTCCAAGCTTTTTCTTGTCTGGGAAGTTCTTTATCTGTCCTTCAATTCTAAATGATAGCCTTTCTGGGTAGAGTAGGCTTGGTTGTAGGGCATTGATTTTTATCATGTTGAATATTTCCTGCCAATCCCTTCATGCCTGCAAAGTTTCTGTTGACTAATTAGCTGACAATCTTATAAGAGCTCTCTTATAAGTAACTAACCGCTTTTAAGATTCTCTCTTTGTCTTTAACCTTTGGAATTTTAAGTATGATATGTCTTGGTGTAGCCCTCCTTTGATTCATTTTGTTTGAGATTCTTTGAACTTCTGAGCTTATATGTAAATTTTCTTCACCAGGTTAGAGAAGTATTTCTCCCTTATTTCTTCAAATAGATGATCAATTCTTTAGTCTCTTCTCTTTCTCATATCCCTATGATGCAATTGTTGCTACATTTGACTTTGTCCCAGAGGCCCCTTAAGTTATACCTATTTTTCTGAATTCATTTTTCTTTTTTGCTGTTTCAATTGGGTGTTTTTTGCTACTCTATTTTTTAAATCACTGATTTGATAAACAAATAACTCAAACAAATAATAACTTCAGAGTGGTATTTAGCTTCAGCAATGTCTGTTCCCAGGGCTTATTAATCTATGTTAAATTTACAATTTGCTTTAATTTTGAACATTTTATTAATAACATGATATAAGACCATTTGCATTCTTTTTTTTTAATATATTTTTATTTATTTTTACTTTTGACAGAGAGAGAGAGAGAGATACAGAGACAGAGACAGAGAGAGAACTGAACTGGGGGCATTCTCCAGTTCAGCACATGGTTCCGCACGGGCCGCGGCCGGGACTTGATCCCCGGTCCCCGGCTCTGCAAAGTGAGCACTTAACCCACTGAGCCATCCCGGCTTCTCCCCATTTGCATTCTTGAAACCATTAATCATTATCTCTTATTTTGTAGGCCCACCTTAGGTGAAGGTGGTGGTACAGAGAAGAGATATAGTGTGATTTCAGTGCCTGAAAAGAATGGAGTCAAATAGTGAGAATTTAGCTTTGGATTCTCATTCCTCTCCATTCACTCCTTCTCTCTCTGCCACTATCCTATCTATTCTTTCTTCTCTCTTTCTCTAAGTTCTGTTGGATCATTGTATTATAGATATTCTTTTTTTTTATTGGCCTGTGTTGGGACTTACTACTAGTGAGATTGTTTTCATCCAGACAAACCATTTATCAAGCCTTGTCTATTGTGCTCAATTACTTGAGTAGAAACAATGTTTAATTTGCTTTCAGAAGTACCTATTCTACTGTGAAAGATGATTATCATATTTACTTACATAATTTCGCCCTTTATTTTTTTTATTTTATTTTTTTTATATATCTTTTTTTATATTTATAGAGAGTAATTATTTTATCTTTAGTGCATATTTATTTCTATTTTACTCTTGACAGATAGAGAGAGAGACAGAGACAGAGACAGCTAGAAAACCGAACTGTGGGAACTCCCCAGTTCAGCATGTGGGTCCTGCCTGGGCCGGAACCGGGATTCGATCCTCGGTCCTCGTGGCCTCAAAGCGAGCACTCAACCGCTGAGCCGTCCAGGCTTTCCCCTCGCCCTTTATTTTACTCTTAAAAAAGAAAGAGTAGTGAGCGTGTGGGCCAGGGAGGGGACGGGGGGAATGGGGTGTGTGTGTAGGAGCTAGGGCGGGCCTGAGACACAATAGAAAATTCTTCTTTGAGGAGGGGTACTTGTGGTTCAGTGTGGGCAGGGCAAGCAGCTCCCAGGCTTTCTCTTCTCTGATCTGCTTTGGCTTTAAATCATGTCTGTGAGTCAGCAGGGCTTGGCAGAGGCTTGGGCCACAGCTCTGCCAGTGGCTCTGCAGGTTCTCAAAGACCGCTGTGTTCATTCTAAGCACCTCTAATGCAGCTGAGTGTGCTGCCTCCATGACCACTCGAGCCATGGCCCTCACTCCAAGAGCCCTGTCTTTAAAATGTGCTCTCTTACACTCAACTCTGGAAGCTCAGTTGCATCTCCTCTGTAAATCAGGGCTGCTGAGCTGCTTTTTGCTGATGCCCTGCTCTCTCCCTGCCCACCCAGGAAGTGCAGCCACCCTGCTCCAGAATCCCTGTTTCACCTCAGGCTTCGTGATTTGATTAGGGCACTGCATATTGCCCCTTGAATTCGGATGTTAAATTGTCCACAGTCTTGTAGGGCTTCCACTCTCTTTAGGTCTCAGCTTCCAGCCTGCCCTCAATCTAGCTCCACTTATACTGTAGTCCTCCAAAATCCCTCTTTGTTTTTGCCAGCCTCAGGTTGAGCTCCATGTCCCTGTCCGGAAACAGCTCCTTCCCCTTTCTTCTCCCACTCTCCCCTTTTTCCTCTAACCTATGGGTGTTGTTCTGTGTTATGGGGTTCTCTCAGTTGAAGGTGCTTTTCAGGGTTTCCCCTGTGGATTCCCCTTTGTTCATAAGTCCCTTCCCAGGTAGGTATCAGGGTCCTCCTTTCATGCAGCCATCTTTTACTCTCTCCCCTAGTCATTTTTTAATAACATGTTGTTTATATGTCCATGTATATGTGTTTTTCCTGCTTTTTTTTTGTAGTTGATCTTCAATTTCAAAACTTTGTGGCCAGAGAATACCTTTGGCATAATTTCAATCTTTTTAAATTTGCTGAGGCTAGCTTTGTGTCCCAGCGTGTGGTCTATCCTTGAGGATGTTTTATGTTTACCAGAAAAGAATATATATAAAGTATCCTATAAATGTCACCTATGTCTAATTAGTGTAATGAATCATTTAAAGTTGATATTTTCTCATTTATTTTCTGTTTGGATCATCAGTTCGTGGCTTTCAAGTGGGTACTTACGGTAAGTCTCCTACTATATTTCTGTTTTTGTCAGTTCCTCCTTTTCTGTTAGTAGTTGCTTTGTATATCTTAGTACTTGCTATTGTACTGTCCACTTTATCATTATAAAATGTCCATATTTGTCTCTTATTATCTTTTTGAGCCTGAAATCTGTTTTGTCAGATATAAATGTGGCTACACCTACTTTTCTCTGGATGCCATTTGCTTGGAGCATTTTTTTTTTAACCTTTTACCTAGAATCTGTGTTTGTCCTTGTAGTTGAGGTATGTCTCTTGTAGACAGCATATGGTTGGTTTTTTGTTCTTTAATCCAGTTTGCTACTCTGTGTCTTTTTATTGGTAAACTCAGTACATTTACATTTAAGATTATGATTAATATATGAGGATCTCCTATAAACATTTATCTTTATTTTTCTGGTAGCTCATTTTTTTTTTATTTCCATCAGTTATTTTAGTTTGATGGTGTTTATTACTGCTTTCTCTGTTTTCTCTCCTCTCTCTGACTTTTTTTCTTTTTTTTTCTTTCTTTCTTTCTTTCTTTCTTTCTTTTTCTGTTTCAATGTGTTTCAATTCTAGGTTATTTTTGAATGGTTACCATAAACTTTATGTTAATAAAAAGTTTCATGTATGCAGTGTTTTCTTTCCTTAAGGATGTTTCTTATCTCCATTCTCTTTGGAAACTCAAACCTTTAATTTTTCCCCTTTTATTTTTTTGTTGTTCTAGTTTATCCTATTTATTTTTACTTACTGTTTCAGGTCCAATCACCTCCTTCAGTATTTCTTAAAATGCTGGCCTTGTGCTGGAGAATTCCTTTTGTTTCTTTATGTCTGAAAAGGTCTTTATTCCTCCTTTGTATCTAAAGAATAACTTTGCTGAGTAGATAATTCTTGGCTGGTCATTTTTCTTCTTTCATATTTTGAATACTTGATTCTACTTTCTTCTGGTTTGTATAGTTTTTGTTGAGAAATCTGATGATAATCTGATGTGCTTTCCTTTATAATTTATAGTATTATTTTTCTGGCTGCATTGAGGATTCTTTCTTTATTGTTGACCTTTGACATCTTCAGTAAAACGTGCCTTGGAGGGGTTTGCTAGGATTCAAGTTGCTAGGGGTCCTGTTTCTTTCTTGAATTTGAGGTTCTAGTTCTTACCATAAGTTTGGGTATTTCCCATCTACTATTTGTCTGAATAAATTCTCTGTGCCCATCTTGTCTTCTGCTGCCTCTGGAATACCTATTAATCTTTTGTTATTCTTTGTAATGGAGTAAGATAGTTGTAGATATCTTTCATTTCTTTTAGCTCTTAGGTCTCTCTCTTCTTCCTTCTGTGACATTTTCAAATTTGTGTTTTTGATTTTAGTCATTTTTTCCTCCATCTGGTCCACTCTGCTTCCTATGCTAGGTATTACATTTTTTATTTCTTTTATTGTACTGTTTATCTCCAGAATTTTTATTTGCTTCTTTTTTATAGATTCAATTTTATCTGAGAATACTTAGCTTCCTCTGAGTACTCTGCCAATTTTCTTGATTTCTTTGAGTGTTTTCAGAATGGCAGTCTTATATTCTGTGTCATTTAGCTTATATGTTTCCATATCTTCAAGTTTCTTTTCTGGAGAATTTTTATTTTCTTTCTGAGCCCCTTGGTTCACTAAGGTAATCATTGCTGTTGGAGAATCTTTTTTTTTTTTTTCCCTGAACATGAGAACTTTTTCCCAGTAGATGTAAAGAAATCCTTTTTTTACTTCTTAGCTGATGTTGTTGCAGTGTCTCATAATATTTTTCCTGGTTACTTGTTTTTCTCACCGTGGGAGACATCCTAGAATGTGGGCTTTTATTTTACTCAATTGTCCTGGTCTCTGTATGCCTCCTCTTTAGGGAGATATAGTGGGTGATGGTATTCTATGCCTCCAAGATCTCACTGTAGTCAGAAGCTGCCAGGTCTGTGCTTCAATTTTCCTAGATACCTCTGTCGGTTTCAGCATGATTGGTGGGGTGGGGTTTGTTGGGAAAGGCCAAGTTCTGTTTGCATCACAATGTAATGGCAGAGTTCTGGCAACAGCTCACTGAATGCAGGCTCTGGGTGAGGCTGAAAGGGTGAGCTTTGGGAGAGAGCAACGGGAAGCAACCAGGCTCTGTGTCTAAGGGCACACAGTGCTCTGGCTCTGGCCCTACCTCATTGAGGTCTACTCTGTAACTTAGCACCAGCACACTCCTGCTGCTGGCACTCCAGCCACCTGGATGCCTGCCTCTTGCTCTAACCATCAGCCTTATGTTTGGTGGGTCCCTAGCTCCAGACACCTGACCCACATGCTGGCAATTTGATCCTAACTTTAGTCACCTGCTCTGATCTCTGGCTGCCGCTGGTGCCTCACCCTGGCCTCCTGCACTATGCTATGGCTGCCCTCGCCACACCATAGCTGATTCACCTGCACTCCCATTGGGGCTTCTCACCACAGTCAGCCACACCTCCTTTTGCTGTCCACCTCACATTGTGGCTGCCTGTGCCTCTGCTTTGGTCTGTTCTAGGCCTCCAACCCACTCAGAGTCATTCCGCTCCTGGACCTGTGCTCCCATGCTCTTACCTCAGTCAGTCTCTCCTCTGCTGGTCTCTGTGTCAGCCTCTGTTTTGGTCACAGAGTAGGTGTCTGGTCTCACTCTGTGGTATATCACTGCACTTCTCTTTTCTGTTCTCTGTCACTTGCCTCCCTTTCCCTGGATTTAGGTATTTTTCTTGCAATGGCTGGGTCCCTCAGCCAATGTTATATGTTCCTTAGGGATTCTCTGGTTGGATTTTGGTTGTTTAATTTGTTGTTCTTTCCAGGAGGGGTTTCAAGAACTCCTCTTATAACACTGTCTTGACGATATCTTTCTCCAGCAAACTTTTTAATCAGTCTTCTTTGTACTTGACTTATGAGCAGAGACAAATGGCCACTCTATTATATACAATTTTTTGAAATATTTTGTTTTCTTTGCCTCTGAGAGGTCATGCATTTTGTGTGTGTATATGTTGTACTTCTATGTTTCTTAGTCTCAAAATACTCAGTAATAAAATATTTCCATTTTAAGTGTTCATTTTTCCACTAGTTAGTATTGCAGGCCACATTAACTATGTCCATAGTGCCAGTTATCATTTTACTCTAACAACTTTGAGATTTACATCTCAGATCAAAACCTCTATATTTATTTCAAAATATGTTCAACTACTTACTGAACATCTTTACTCTAATGTCACAAATTCAACATACTCCAGAGAGATCCCTTATTGTTTGTCTAATGCTCATCCAATGCTTTCTGTCTCAGAGAAAGGGGTCACCATTATTTTCTTGTTGAAGATAGAAATCTTTCAGTCATGTAACACTTTTATTTTATCCATACCTCCACATATCCAATTCAACATCAAACTTTCGACTAACTGAATCACCATTAACTTTATTGTAACAATTTTAACATTTCTATCTCCTTACTGTATTCCATATTTAAAAATTATCAACCTCTAGTGATGTTAACTCATCCATATCTGGAGAAAAAATAACTTCTCTAATTGGTTTTCCCAAGAGCCACTCTGGCTCCAATCAAATCTTTCTTCTAAAATTAATCTAGAATGATTTTATTCCTAGCTGGTATAATTACATATTTATAATTATATCATTCTTAAGCATAAATCCTTTTGGATAAATGCCCATTTTATTTTTGATAGAGAAGAAATACTTACCATGGCCTACAAGCTCTCCATTATTTGGCATATACCTCTTCTTTCAACTTAATATTATTGCACTCT
The DNA here is from genome assembly GCA_004027555.1 of Craseonycteris thonglongyai. Taxonomy (NCBI): domain Eukaryota; kingdom Metazoa; phylum Chordata; class Mammalia; order Chiroptera; family Craseonycteridae; genus Craseonycteris; species Craseonycteris thonglongyai. The sequence goes on from PVKE010033011.1 coordinate 13,545, forward strand.
CCCCTTTGTTCTATGTACCTCAGCCACACATGCCTCCTTTCATGTCTCAGATGTGCCATATTTTTTTCTTCTGGTTCAGATTCTTTGTATATGTTATTGCCTCTGTGTGAAATGTTCTTCTACTTTTCATTTGATTACATCCTCTTCTTTCTTCAGATTTCATGTTAAGTGTTAGATCTCCCAAGAAGCCTATTCAACCTCCAGTTTAAATCACATTCCTTTCATATACTCTTACAGATTCAATTTTCTTTACTGTGAAATTATAATACTGTGTAACAATATACACATTATTTTAATTATTTTTTATCACTAAAATTTCAACTCCATGATCTTAAAAAGTATATTTATTTTGTTTTTTTATTATATCCACAGTACACAGTACCCAGCCTTCAATAGTAGAAGTTCAATATTAAACAAATTTACTACTTAATATTACACTTGTGATATTTTTGTTTGTGATCCTGTAGAAGTGCAACCAGTATCATACCCTTGAGGGAATTAGTCACCATTAAAGCATGAAAGGTTCAGTGGTGCCTAAAGAATGAATTTGCTTTCTGTATTTTAGTGATCTATGTCTTTCTCATTACGCAAACTGACTACTCTTTAAGAAATTGGTTTACTATCCAAGAAGGGAATTATAAATATTCTTTTGCATGAAAAATCAGAAAGCAGGGGGAAGCCGGAATGGCTCAGTGGGTTAAATATTTGTTTTGAAACCCCAGGGACTAAAGATCAAATCCAAGCCCCAGCCCGTGTAAACCTATATGCTGAACTGGGATATGCTTCCCATGCAGGAGGCCCCCAGTTTGGTTTTCACTCCCAGTTCAGCCCCTGGCTCAAGGGGACATTTCTTTCATGCAGGAGGCCCCCAATCCCATTCCTGCCCTCTGCTGCCCCTACCTGTGTGAAAAAAAATGTGTGAAAAACTGATGATGTACAACTCTAGAGACTGCTCTGGGCCCTCCCCTTCTCTCTGTCTCTCTCTGTCTCTGTCAAAAACAATAAAATAAATCTTTAAAAAAAAAGGATTAGAAATAAGATGCTATCAGGTAGGTATCTGCTTGTACTACAAGAGCAATAAATGAATAAACTTCTACTTTTATTTCTAAGTCTGTGCCCCAATGGAGTTCTTGCTGGAAAAGGAGTATTACAGCCATTTTACATTTTGAGAATTGGAAAGATGTGAATATGTTAATGTTAAAATCACCAGGGCTAGAGAAAAAAAGAATTGAGTGTTTTCTCTTAACAAAAACTTTTGAGCTAATCAAGACAAAATGGCCCTAGGGCTGCATCAGATAGGTATAGGAACAAAAAGATGGAACATTAAAAAAATTTGGCAAAGTAGTACTAAGAAAGTGAAGATACTACTCTCCTAAAGGCTGTGTTATCTTAAGAGCTAAACTAAGGAAATTGTGCTACTAGGCGGTCCATCAGGGGAGGAGAAGTAACATTCACAGCAATACTATGTGTCAGTGCTGGCTGTACCTGACTTTTTAAAGGGAGTTAAAAGAACATCATCTTGGAAATCTTATTAAATGCTGGGTGGTTATTTTCCTTTATATCTTTGAAAAATGTAGGCTTCATTCCACTCTTTAGTAATTTTCCAAAGGTGATGCCATTGTCATGCTCAATGAATCAGGAAAATGTCTGACTGGAGAAACCAAATTCTCAGTTTATTAAAAATGTCTCAGAGGCCACTTATAATGAGAAATTCATAGAAATGTGCTCAGTTCTATACCCAGAAAATTGCTAACTTCTTTGTATCTAATTTTTTAAACAAAGTTGGGCTGTGTGGCATATTAAAAACGGCATCAAATTCTTTAACATTCTCCCCTTCAAGAGTTGGGTTGTATTTCACCTCCCCTTTCCACAGGGCTCACCAATGTACAGTGGAAGTGATGATATACCAATTCCAGGCATAACTTTTCAAAAGATTAGCCTTGTTCTCTAAAAAACTCTTCCATGATGTAAGAAGTCTGACTACTCTGTAGGAGGGATCACAGGGAGAAGCCCCAATACTTCATGGGTAGAAAGACAGAGTGATATAGCAGAGCCTAGCTTTCTAGTCACCTGACAAAATACCTAGGCATTTAACAATGTCACTGTGGACCTTTCACACTGACCAGCCACCAGCTGAGTAACACTGAGCTACTTCATGTGTTATAGCAGTATAGTCCAGCTGATCCCTGACTGAATTTCTGGCCCACAATGATATAATATTAATAAAATAGTTGATTTTTTATGCCACTATGTTGGGTATTGCTTGTTACACAGCTGTAGTTACATGGAACGGTCTAGGAGAGTTGAGGATAGGTGATCCAATCACTATAGTGTTCATAAAACTCAACTTTTACTTTCACTTTGCTTATATATTATCACTTAGAGATTCCTTAAAGGGGAATAAATCATATTTTTAGGTTATAAGTTTTAGAAACACTTATCACTAGAAGTGTCAGTGTTTTCTGGCCTAAGTATGAGATGTCATACCTGAGATTCTAGCCCTGCATTTAGTGTGTGAGGGAGAACTAATATATCTGCTATAAATATAAAACATATCACAGATTAATTAAATAAAATGCTAAATTAATTTTATAAATTGTATAAAAAGAGATTAACTTCTGAAATAGCAGAGAAATTTGGTGATCCTACTTTCCTTTTAAAAGAACAAAAATACAAGCACAATAACTAAAGCTAACCATTACAAAACTCTTGTCAATTAACTAAAATACAGAATCTAAAAATCATCTATCCAAGAGAAAATATTAAACCTCTATTAAATAAAGGGGAGGTGAGTTGGTCAAGTTTTAACTTGTGACTATTTACTTGCCCTCTCCCTCCCCAGCTTAGTGGAATGGCAGTCAAAAACCAGCAGCATTGCTGACAATAAAGAAATCTGACCTATTTTAGAGATTCTTTAAAAGCACCATTCCCAAGGCACAGCCAGCATTTTATGCAAACATGCACCTTACCAGAAAATCTCTATGGCTGGAGCATAGTGACTATGTGATTTGATTCAGAATTCAGCTCAGTGGAAGTAAGGAAGGGGAGGAATACTACTCCTAGTTAGTACCTAAAAAATTGAATTCCTAGCAACAACTCAGCTGGCCAAGACTGTGATTTCCATTGAGGTCAGCAGGAGGTTGAATGTGAATTTAGAAGAAAATTCAACAAAACGAGAAAACCATAAGAAACTTATGAAAGTGTTCACCTGCTCCCATGGGGCCTAAAAAAAAAAAAGTGAAAAAAAAACCCTAAAAACATGGGAAAAGAGAACAGCTGAGTTTGAAGTTGGACATAATCACAAAACCAAAGTTAAGGTTGTTTTCTAAACTAAACATGAAGTTTGAAGGCTTGCCTTCTTACACAGAACCCTTTGGTAAAGGTAGAAATATAAAGACAAGGCATTTAAGAAAATCTAACCAACCTTTGGCTGATCATTAAATCAATACTGATCACAGTTGTGACACATAGAAAGCCATATTTTTTAAAAAAATAATAAAACAAACTATCAAAAGACTCAAAAAGAGATTATATACTGCAGAGAATACAAAACCTACAGAATTAATAAAGGACAGTTACTAAACAAATAAACACCAATAAATAAACAGTGATAACAACAAACCAAAAACAATAAACATTGGGGACAGAGGAATCTGATACAAGAAATGAATGAGTATATCACCTAAATTTCTAGTTTTCAACAACAACAACAACAACAAAAATGACAAATGTGGAAAAACAAAAAAACAAACAAAAAAGGCACCTACACAGGAGAAAAAAAAGCAACAGAAAATATTTCTGAGAGTACTCGGAATGTGGACTTTGTAGACAAAAACGTTAAGTGAGTAATTATCAATAGAATGTGTTCAAAGATAAAGGAACCAAAGTCTAAAGAATGGAAGAAAAGTATGCCAATGATGTCTGATCAAAGAACATCAATATAGAGACAAAAATATTTTTTAAAAAACTCTAATTAAAAACTAAAATAGGGGAAGCCGGGATGGCTCAGTGGGTTAAGCGCTCACTTTGCAGGGACTGAGGATCGAATCCCGGCCCTGGCCTGTGTGGACCCACATGCTAACCTGGGGAGTGCTCCCAGTTCAGTTCTCACCAGGGCAAGACCCTGGCCCAGTTCCTGTCTTGTGCAGCCCCGCCCACCTGTGGAATGAAACTATGTGGAAAACCAATGATGTGCAACCATAGAGACTGTTCTGGGCCTTCCACCTTCTCTCTGTCCCTGTCTCTGTATTTCTCTCTCTCTCTCTGTCAAAAACAATAAAAATAAATCTTTAAAAAAAAATAACTGAAATGAATATTTACTGAATGGGCTCAATAATAGATAAGAGTGAGCAAAAACAAGAATCAGTGAACTCCAACATAAGTCAATAGATATTGTCCAGACTGAAGAGAAGAGAAAAAAAAAAAGAATGAAGAAAAATAAACAGATCCTCAGAGACTTGTTGGAAACCATAAACTTTATCAACATATGCATAATGTAAGCCTCAAAAAGAGAAATAGTAATAATATTTTTCTTGCAGTTTTGTTTTGTGTACAGTGCATCTGTTGTTCTCTCTGTTTTGCGCTTCTCAACACTAATAACACAACTCTGACATG
>PVKE010033012.1:0-18147 GCA_004027555.1 Craseonycteris thonglongyai
AGTGCATAGTTATTTCTATTTTACTTTTTGACAGATAGAGAGAGAGACAGAGACAGAGACAGTTAGAGAACCGAACTGTGGGAACTCCCCAGTTCAGCACGTGGGTCCTGCCTGGGCCGGAGCCGGGATTCGATCCTCGGTCCTCATGGCCTCAAAGCGAGCGCTCAACCCGCTGAGCCGTCCCGGCTTTTCCCCTCATGCCTTTCTATAGCATAAGTTTCTACCTTTACATAGAAGACAGCCAAACCACTAATGCCAGCATACATCACTCTCCTAAAGTCCACTTATATAGTCTTCCGAATGACACATTTTGCATATGGAATTTATACCGTAATCTCTCAAACATCACTTATCTGTGTGACTTCACATCAATTCACCTGTGCAAATCAGGATTCTGAGTATAATATTTTATTCATCCGTCTCTATTCTCCCACTTATCTAATCCAGCACACTATCCTATGGGTTGTTCTTCCTAAATATACCTGAAATTTATCAATTTTTACCTTCACTTGTGCAATTCTATTATAGTTACATCTACCACTATCTTTCACATGGATTCCCCAAGGATCCAAACTTCCTTTACTCCTCATTGATTCCTCATAATTATTTTCAATAAGTAACAAGAGCCATCATTTAATATGTTAATCTAACTTACTCTCCTACCTAAAACATTCAAGGGGTTATCATTTCTTCTTAGAATAATCTAAACTTCCAATAGCTTCAAAGACCATCCAGTTGCTGGGATTTTTGTTGTTGTTGTTGTTGTTATATTTTGTTTTAAGTACTACTTATTCCACAACATACCCTGTATAGTTAACAATTCATCCACACTGAATTAATTTCCTTCAATCACTTGAAAATGCCATTTACTTTTTCTCCTGGATTTGGGCATGCTGTTTTCTATGTTCAGAGTAACCTTCTCTATACACACTAGATGACCAAATATATATTTTTCATATATATTTGGAAAGGCAAATATATATATATTTCTCATATAGGAGGGCTGTCCAGAAAAAAAAATCCAGCCATAAATGCCTTTATTTTTCATATTACATGGCCGGATACTTTCCAGATAGCCCTTGCATATTTGGTCTTCCTATGGGCTTCCTGGCTTATAGCTCCCAAAACCCTTGGAATTTTCTAAGTGTTAACAATGGTAAATGTGTCTTTTATTTTGTTAATGAGGCTTTTGAAAACTCCTTACGTAAATAGTGTCAGAATTGACACTATTTATGTAATACACCCAGCCTGTATATGGAGAACTATTGGTGGTAGGAGGATAAACTCCAGGCCACACACATGGGAATTGGTCCAGAAAATCAGAAGAACTTACTATGTCAAGTCCATCTGACCTTCTTTTTACATAATTCTGTGACATACCCCACTTTCCTTTATCACCTCTATTATCTTTATATCGTTCATTAGATTGTAAGCTCTTATGTGGCAGGAACTATGTCTATTATGTTCATTGTGATCTGCCTCAGGTCACATTATACTTGATAGTTTTTAAGCATTTAACCTTGCTTTCTAATTCAGAGAGACATAATTCTCTCAATTTCTTCAGTCCTTACATATAAAAATTTAAATCTGCAGTAACTGTCTGTCGTTTACTTCATTTTCACAAAACAGATTCTCCTGTTTGTGCTGCAATCTAAATCAACCGTGTGTATTTGACATGCTTTCTGACTGGACATTGACTATTCACTTTCAAGGATTTTCAACTTTCTGTTTTGATAGGTACTATACCGCAGAGTATAAACTGTTCAAATTCTTTCACTTATTAAAAACATCACCTTTTATGCTGTATTTTTTTGAAGCACTACACTTTTTTTTTCTCTGTTTTTCCAGCAACTAGCCCACCATTATTCTTTTTTTTGTTTTTGTTTCTGTTTTTGACAGAGAGAGAGAGAGAGAGAGAGAGAGAGACAGAGACAGAGACAGAGACAGAGACAGAGACAGAGAGACAGAGAGAGAACTGAACTGGGGGAACTCTCCAGTTCAGCACATGGGTCCACATGGGCTGGGGCCGGGATTCGATCCTGGGTCCCTGGAGCTGCAAAGTGAGCGCTTAACCCACTGAGCCATCCCGGCTTCCCCTAGAGTTTCTAAAATTGCTGCTCTCATGTTTTCTTACTTTCTACTTGGTGTTAGAGGGTAATAAATTAACTAAAAAATAAATTAACTAAAACAAGCATCAGACACTGTCTCCACTGATTGGAGACCATTTGATTGATGGCATTGCATTGCCTCCAAGAAACCCAAATCCTTTATAGTAGAACATAAAAATCCTCTACGTCTTACTACTGTCTCATAGTGACCATCTATGTACTTAATTCCTTAAAGAAACCAAAAGTTCCTGTGAGTCACCTGAATCAAAATAAATTTCTAGTAGCTTTACTGTTTCCTCCTACATAGCCTGTGTCCCTGGTTGAAGAATGTCCCCCTAAAACTCACATCTACATTGACCTCAGAATGTGACTTTATTCAGAAATAGGGTCCTTACAGATATAAACAAGTTAAGATGAGGTTATTCTGAATGAGGGTAAACCCTAATAAGCCAAGCTGGGTCTCCTTCTAAAGTGGTAAACATGAGCACAGAGACACAGAGGGAACACAATGTGAAGACATTGGGGTGAATGCCGAGTGAAGACAGAAGCAGAGGCTGGAGTAATATAACTGTAAGCTAAGAAATACCAAAATCTGCAGGTAATTTACCAAACAATAGAAAGAGGCAAAGAGACATCCTTCCTTAAAGCCTTCAGAGAGGGCACAGCTCTGCTAACATTTTAATTTCGGCCTTCAGAACTGTGAGGCGGTATGTCTGTGTTGTTGGAAGCCACCTGGTTGTGGTAACTTGGAGAGCAGCCCTGGGAATCTGAAATACCCTGGATTTCAGGGCAACATGTTTGCTAGTCAAATACAACTCAAAATCTGAGTGAATAATCATTTATAAATTTTAGGTTTTTTTTAAGTATATGAGATCCAGTTGTACCATTTTCTTCTCAGTATTGGAAAGTCTTCTTTATTGTGATGTTATCTAAATCACCGAATTTTTTTTTTAAGTCACATTTCAGATTGTGCAGTCAGCCAAGGTGGAGCAATTGTCATGAAAGCAATTGAGAATCATTGGGTTAAGCCACTCTATGAGGCTTCTGGTACAGGAATTTTACCTTGAAGGTTTCTAGGAAGTTATAGAAAATGGTGCCTTAAAACAAACAATTAAAATTAATCTTCATTGATAGTTGTGCTATTTTTTCAGACATTATTGGCAAGAACCCTGGCACACATAGAGGCACTAACAAAGAGATGACTGGGTAGTACATTGAACAATCTCCTCAGTCAAGGGAGGTAAGTTTTTGTCAAATAAAGACTGACATTTGTTTCAGTTGCTTTAGAGTCTCAGGAATCTGCTGAGACTCATAAATTTATTGCACTTACATAGTCTCTTAGGGCCATTGGATTCAGTTAGCTTTAAGGTCGGTACTTTCTAATTTCTTTGATTGAAGATATTACTATATCTGTCACCTTTGAGTAAAAACATGTGCATTTTTACACATGCACACGCACACGCACACTCTTATCTCATAAATCCAAGAGGACCAGCCAGCTAATCATTTTTTTTTTATTGTTTTTGACAGAGAGAGAGAGAGAGAGAGAGAGACAGAGAGAGAACTGAACTGGGGGCACTCCCCAGTTCAGCACATGGGTACACAGGGGCCAGGGCCAGGGCCAGGATTCGATCCTGGGTCCCCGGCGCTGCAAAGTGAGCCCTTAACCCACTGAGCCATCCTGGCTTCCCCCGCCAATCATTTTATTGTACTTATATCTGTGGAGCTTTTGAGTTACTTTAATTTGCATTCAAAAAAGAAGGCAGAAAATTCCCAGTGAAATAAAAATGCTTAGTGTTTCTGGTTCAATAAAGGATAACACTGAGATAAGACACTGATTTATTATTTTTTTTTACAATATTTGTACTTCTGAAGGTTAGTGAACTTTTGGTGGTGAGAAAAAAAAATCTTTCAGTGATATTTTGGTTTGGAGACTCAAAGCTAAAAAAACATGAAAACTTGGTGAGAACCAGGAGACTACCTGACAGAGTGAAAAGGTCACTGTTCATGCTTTCTCCTGGTCAACAAACACAGAGACTTCCACAGTACACGCTAAGAAAACCCTGCCTGAAGAAACAGCTCCGGGAGCAATCTTTGATCAGAGCTGTAACTGTAATCATAATAATTGCACTAGTAAAACTAATGAAAAATTATATTGAAATTCATTTTTGAAACATCTATGGCAAAGTACCTATTCTTTCCATTTTGTTAGTCATTGGTCTCTGAAAAGGTATTGTGCGAGTAAATGTCAATTTAACTCCTTTTTCATTCGATGTATCTGCTAAGTTAATAGAATGGAAAAAAAAAAAAAATCCAGACACAGCAGTTACATAGATGGGCAAATGAGAGAGAAAACAAGTCTGTCTGATGAAGAGACATTTTAGGGAATTGTCATTCTAATGCAAATGCTACAATTTCCTGATGTTTCCTTTAAAAGGAGAAACTGTTCTATTGCCATTATTAATGTAAGGCAAGTCTTGGTGTGCTGCAGATATTGAGCTCCCAAGTTCATTTTCACTTTGAAGTAAACTCCTCCAAGGAACAGATATTAAATCTGATACTATACCTGGAACACTGAAGAAGACAATGCTTCAGCTGGTGGCCAGTACATGTCAATTCAGACATATCTGCAAGAAGATGAAGACCTTATAGCAGCCAATGTCTTTCAAATAACAGACAGATGGCAAAAACAAGCCTGATAACACCAAGATGAAGAATAAAAAGTCAAGGGCAAAAAAAATTGTTTCAGTCTGGTTCACAGTGAGATGTACTTTGTCATTGGGCTCTGGTGTCAAAGAGATTATAAACGAGATGAAGTTGGCAAAAAAATTTATAGGGTTCACTAACACACTCCATGGCATATTGACAACTTAACATGTTCATATCAGAAATTTCTTCTGACATTATCATTAGCAGCTATGAGAAGCTTCACATTGATCCCATCACCTGTATTTCTTCCTTTCCAAAGACAGAGTAGAATTCTTCTCACATCGAAGTCGATTTGCCTATTCTCTCTTTAATCCATACTTAGAATAAATAGTTACTGATCAAGAATGTAGAGATTTTTTTTCCTGAAGTAAGTTTAGTCAGTGAAGTAATCTAAATATTAATCTAAAATATTAACCAATGACTTTTCAGAATATTCTTCTGAAATATATTGAGAGCTATTTATTATTATTATGAATAATTATTCCCCTAGAAGTAAAACGCTCTCTTTAATTTTCTGACTTATTTATATTCTGTACTCTGCTGTATCTTTCAGAAGCTTGTATTCTGTTTACAAGAAGTCTTTCATTTTCCCTGGTTTTTTGAAATAATTTAATCACTTTGTATAATTTTCAGAAAACTAGATTTCTCTTAGTTACAGTATGTCCTCCTTCACTTTACCCCTTGGGTCTTCTTCAACTAGGGAAAAGATTGATAATCAGAGCTTGTACCAGGAGGCAGCCTATTGAGACTGACCAAATGGCCAGCTGACTGTCCTCAGTAGGAACAGCTCTGAATAGCTTTATTGCTTATCTGATATAGCAAAAGTTTGCCATTACAAGGAACAAACATTAGCATAGCAAAGCACGGTGTAAACAGATTTTTACAGGAGATAACAGCCCCTTCCAGTAAAGGCTTTGAAATGTAGATCATGGGCTCCAAACCTATCTGCATCTGTCAGCCTGCCTTCATGCGAAACTGGTAAATAGATTTTTCTATAACTAATCACCCAACTACCCCCTGAAGGAGATGAAAGGGGGGACCGAGGCTTTGCCTTTGAGGCGCCAGGCAAGTCCCTCCCGTTAGGTCCGGGGAACCGAGGCTTTGCCATCAAGGCCCCCCTGAAACCTTTCCGTTCAGGCTCCACATCGGCTCCCAAAAAGAGCTTTAAACTTCCTTTCTTCCTGGATTACCTTTTTTTTTAACTCCATTTGATATTAAAGCTTCAGGAAATATGCTACTCAGAAAGCATAACACTTACCTCAGATTTCCTCATAATCCCCATTTCATATCATTATCTCAAAAGAATACATATTGAAGTTTAGTATGATTTTTCAGCCTTACCATTACTTAAAACTCTCAATTATTTTATTTAGAAAAGATCTTTAACATCATCTATGTGTCAGGGATTGTGAAAAGGCCTTTGGAGGATAGGTAATTAAAAACAGTAACTTTTTCAAGATTGTCACATTGTGTAAGGTATAAGAAAAATACTTCCTATAACTCAGATGTCTTTCCCATTCCATAGCAGGCTGGTCTGGATTACAAAGGTCAGAGCCTGCATTTATTTTCATGAGTTCTTTCTCTCACAGCAAGGTCAGCTTTGCCTTGTCCAAAGAAGTTGGACATGCCAGAGATAGATTCTAGAAGCAACACTTAACTAATTATTGATAGGAATTAATGTAGGGATAATGCTGGCTCCATTTTCCTTTGGATGGAATAATTCTGAGGCTCTTGTTTACTGTCTCCCACAGTTCCCCAGTGAGAATAAGATTTTATTGCTTATAGTGGCAGCTTGCTTTAGAGTACCCATTTGAGTGGCAGTTTTCCTTTCAGTTTCCCACTTCCTTTCTTTAGGATCCTTCAGAAGCAGAAGCTGAGCCAAAGATTTAAACACAAGTCATTAGACTACTTGGAAGGTGAAAGAAACATTGGTAAGGGAATGGAGAAGCCATTCAAAGAAGAACTCTATTTATTCAATATTGTGTTAGATTTATACCTAAATATTTTATTTTGGAGCTATGATAAATAATATTTTTTACTTCTAATTTTATTTGTTTATGGCAGAAAATTACAGTAATTAAATTAAAACATGTGTGCTAAAATTGTAGATAATGTTCTTGGAGGTGTTATTTATTCTTTGTAGATTCTTTAGTGTTTTCTATAAAGAGATTTGTGTCACCTGTAAATTAGAAAAGTTTTATTTTCTTTCTTCCCAATTTGTATGTCTTTTATTCAATTTTTCTCCCTATTGCACTGGCTAGGATGTCTACTGTTAGGTTGAGTAAGAGTTTTAAGAACAGACATACTTAGCTTCTTTTTTAAAAAAGATTTATTCCATTGTTTTTGACAGAGATAGAGACAGTCAGAGAGAGACAGAGAGAAGGGGGAGGGCCCAGAGCAGCCACCACAGCTGTATGTCATTAGTTTTTGACCTAGTATCATTCCACAGGTGAGGGTTGAACCATGCTGGGCAGGAACCGGACAGGGGACCTCCAGTATGGGAGGCACACCCTGGCGAGCCAGGGACCTCTCATATGGGAAGCTTTCCTGGGCCAGAACCAAACTAGGGTGGGAAGCACACTCCAGTTCAGCATATGGGTCTGCACCAGCTAGGGCCGGGACTGGACCAGTATTAGATCCTCTGACCCAGGGGATGCAATGCGAGTGCTCAACCCACTGAGCAATCCCAGTTTCCCCGTACTTACCTTCTTAGAGGTCTTAGAAGAAAAGCATTTATTCTTTTACTATTAACTTTAATGTTATCTGTAAGTTACTGTGGTTGCCTTTATCGTGCTGAGTAAATTCCTCTAATCTTAGGTTGTTGAGAATCTTTTTATTATTGATGGGGTTGAGTTCTGTCACATGCTTTTTTTGCATCAGTTGACATTATCACAAGCTTTTTGTTCCCTTTCTGTATGGTAGTATGGTAGATTGCATTGATTAGATTTGCAAATATTGACCCATTTTGTCATTCTCAGGATAAAACCAACTTGGTCAAAAGGCATTATTTTTATCTATTTCTACAACTTATTTGCTAATATTTTTGAGGCTTCTATGTCTGTATCCATGAGAACTGGGGTGTATAGTTTCACTTCTCTAGTATTGTCTTTGTTTTGTTTAGGTATCAGGGTGTATTCGTTTTCTAATGATACATAACAAATTACCACACATTTAGTGAGTTAAAACAATACACATTTCATTTCTCAGATTTGGTGGGTGGGGGGAGATTGAAAAGCTTAGGACAGCATAATAGCTTTCTCTGCTCAGGGTCTCCCAAGGTTGAAATCAAGGTGTCAGCTGGTTGCATTCACATCTGGAGCTTGGGCTCCTATCCGAGCACAAATTATTGTTGGTCAAGCCAATGTCCTTTCATCTGTAGAACTCTTGAAGCCCGTATCTTTGAAGACAACAAAAGAATATCTTTTTAACACTTCACCTTCTTTTAAATACTCATCTGATTCAGTCAGGACCAGTCCGGTTAAGCTCTCTTTGATTAACTGAAAGTTAAGAGATTGGTAATCTAATCATAGGTATGGTCTTCCAACATATTCACAGATCATGTTTATACTTCACGGGAGGAAAATATACAAGGCACAAATGCCAGAGGTTGAGAATGGTAAAAGCCAATTTACAATTCTGCTTACCACCCAGGTTTGGCTTCATAAGATGAATAAGGAATTTTCACTCCTCTTTTGTTTTCTGGAATAGATGATATAGAATTGATACTAGTTCTTATGTGGTCCTTTTTAGATAGTGCCAGTGGAAATTTCTTATTCAGAAGGTTTTTTGGTATAAATTCAATTTCATTACTATAGTTATACACTACTTATGGCTATCTATTTCATGTTGGATGATTTTTGTAGTTTGTGGTTTTTAAAGAAGTAGATAATATCACCTTTCAGAATTTATGTGCATGGCATTTTGTAAAATTTTCTTGTTAAACACCTCTTGTCTGGATAAACAGATAAGGGTCTGTAGTGAAATTACGTATTTTATTCTTGATAGTAAATTGTATTGTTTCCACTTTTGGTTTATCAGTATAGATTAAAGTTTATAAATGTAATTGAACTCTTCAAAGGAACAGATTTGGTTTCAATGATTTTCCTTTACTATTTTCAGTTTTTATTTTATATATTTTCACTTTGTTATTTCTTTAATATCTTTAATTTTACACTTTTTTCTAGATTTTTTTTTGACAGAGAGAGAGAGAGAGATACAGAGACAGAGACAGAGAGAGAACTGAACTGGGGGAGCTCCCAGTTCAGCATATGGTTCCGCACAGGCTGGGGCTGGGGCCGGGGCCGGGGCCAGGACTCGATTCCCGGTCCCCGGTGCTGCAAAGTGAGCGCTCAACCCACTGAGCCATCCCGGCTTCCCCAATTTTCTAGATTTTTAAGGTGAAATCTTTTATTATTGTTTTGAGCTTTTTCTATTATTACTTTTTAATAAAATAATTTCCCCTTTGAGCTTTGATTTAGCAGTGTCCTGAAACATTTGATATGTTATATTTTTATATTCTGTCAATTAAAAATATATGTTAACTTTTCTTGAGATTTTTTCTCATTGACCCATGAGTTATTTGTAAGTATGCTGCATAATGTTAACGTTTGATTTTTCTATTATGAGTCATTAATGTCTGCTTTATTCCATTATAGCATAAAATATATTTTTTATGATTACAATTCTTTTGAATTTGTCAAGGTTTTGTTTTATTGCCCAAGCTATGCTTCATCTTTAAGAATGGTCTCTATTAATTTGAGGGAAAAAAAATAGCATGTTCTCTTTTGTTAATAAATTGAGTACTATGTAAATGTTAACTAGATTCCCTTGGTTGTTGCCATTATTCAGGTCTTCTATAACTTTGCTGATTTTCTGTATATTGTTCTATTTATTATTGAGTGAAAATATTGATGTTTCCATATCTTTGTGAGTTTGTCTATTTCTTTTTTCAATTTGTCACTTTTGTGTCAGATATTTTGAATCTGTATTTTTAGGTGTTGTGTTAGTTTTTCATTGCTTCCATAATATTTTACCAAAAACTTAGCTAAAACAACAGAAATTTATTTTTTCTCAGTTCTTTAGATCAAGTTGGCTTGGCTGGTATGTCTAATCCATATTTTATAAGGCCACAATCAAACTGTCAGCCAGCTGGGGTCTTATGAGAGGCTCTGGGAAGAATTTGCTTCCAAGCTTAATCACAGTGTTGATAGAATTCAATCCCTTGCAGCTCTGAAAAGAAGGTTTTTCTTTCCTGCTGACGGTAAGCTGGGACCTGCCCTTAGATCTAAGAGGACTTCTTTCCATTTTTATATGTGGTCCTCTATATCTTGGGACCAGTAACATCAGGCACAATCATTCTCCTGATGGGAAATATTTTTACTTCTTCTTCCAACTCATTTCTCTTCTTTTAAGGGTTCATATGATTAGATTTAACCCCTCAGATAATTCAGAATGCTATCCCTATGTAAAGGTCAATAGCCTTAACTATATCTGCAAAATCTCTTTTGCCATGTAATATAATATATTCACATAACTGAGGGATTTGGAAATAGACGTCTTTATAGAGGATTTCATCTCCTTACTACAAATGTGTATAGATATATGATAATTACATCTTCATGGCGAGTAAACAGTGTACTTCTTTATTCTTTGTGAAGTGTACTCTGAGGACTACTTTGATAACAAATTGAATCTGTGTTGTTTTCTTTTAATGGTTTACCTTTTGTCATTTTCTTACTTTTAACCTACTCATATCACACTATTTGAAATTAGTTTCCTATAGACAATATATAGTTGAATCATTGGTTTTTATCTATTCTTTCAGTCTTTATTATTTATTTGGGTGTTGAGACCATATACATTTGGTTTAATTATTTATATATTTTGATTTAGGTATTATTTTATTATCTGTTTGTGCCTTCTGTTTCCTACACCTATTTTTCAAATTTCTAAAGATCATTTTGCCACTGGGACCACCACTTTAAATATCTGGGAGGAATGACACAAAACAACAGTTCTTGGAATTACAAAAACTTAGTATGGCTAAATGAAGGGTGAAGAAATTCAAAAGATACTCATAAGTATAATGCTATGGTATTTTAAAGCTGTTAATTAAACATGTGTATTTTTTCCTGCCCTAATCTCAAGCAAACACAGTAAAAAGAAAATAAAACAATAGGTAGTAGGTGAAAAAAGAAACAAAGAGGACAGAAAAAGGATAATAGTGAAACAGTTAAGAAAGAGATCAAAATGATAACTCTAGGCTAGATAAAGAAAGTAAACACTACATTAGAATGAGAACATTTATATAGGAAAAATATTTTCAAGAAGTTGAAATTAATAGAATATATAATATGTTTGACAATCTTAAAGAGAAGACATATTTATCTTAGATTAAAAATGAATTAATATGCAGAGGGTGAAGGAGGGTGTAGGGAGAGTTGTGGGGGGAGGGGAGAGTGGGCACCGGATATATGGTGATGCAAAGGGAGCTGATTCTGGGTGGTGGGCACATAATGCGATGCATGGGTGATGTGATGTGGACTTGTACATCCAGAAACTATCTAACTGTTACCAATGTTACCCCATTAAATTTAACAATAAAAATTTAAAAAATTAAAAAAAAAAGAATTACTAATAAAAATACAGAAAGCAAACAAATTTAACTTGCTCAATGACTAATTTAAAAACAAACAAAAATTGTCCAACAGTGTAAATATAGCCTCTCTAAATGCTGTTTACATAGACATAATAATAAATCTCTTGCGTATTCATGGCACCAAAAATTATAACTACTGTGGCATAAAGAATGTGATATTCAACACAGAATCTTTTTCCTCCTGGGTGCACAAAAGGAGTGAAGAGTCCAGGCTTCTTGATCATATGTGTGGCCAAGTGATCATTTCTGACCAATCGACTATGGGCAGAAATAATGTACATCACTTACAGGTGTGTTCCTAAAATACCTCAAAAATGTCCTCCACGGTTCTTTTCCCCTCACATTTGGTTTAGTGAGAAGGATATAATAGAGGTTCCTGAGATAGAAGAATCCTAAGTTGGAGCAATTTTTCTTTGAGTATTTAATACAAGAAAAACTTTCCAAAGAATCACACAATCAATAATAACTATATTCAATTTTGATTGAGAAATATATTTTATATAAAATCACAGAACTCTGTGATTATTTATTTTTTCACATGAAAACTAGTATGCTTTTGCTTAACTAACACAGAAATTGGAACTAGACTCCAACCATAGGTTTGTGGCTAATTCGTTCTCCTTCCCTATTTCCCTTTCCCCACCTCTCTTTTTCTTTCTTCTTCCTTTATAGAGATATTTTGAACCAGCTTATTTGCATATCATCTAAAGAAGCCATAGAAGAAAAAATTTGGAAGAAGGTATGATTGATAAAAGCTTGCCTGAATTGCTTACAGAACACAGATAAAAATCATTTCTATCTCCATCCGTCAGAAAGAGTGAAACCTCATCTGCTGAGAAAGGAGAAAACTCCCATATCTCTATTTCCACTGTACTTCCACTCCCCTTATACCTATCCACAGCTTAGTTGCAAATATACAATCTTCAAAATATAAAATACCACAATTCTTCTTTTGGACTGTAACCACCTATCTCATTTCTTCATTAAACACCCCACACTCCAAACACATATGCAGTTCATTAGCAACACAGCTGCCAATCCCTCATTTTTCCAAGCTCTTTAATTATAAAATTAATAATAATAATAATAAGAAGAAGAATACATTCTTTATAAAGCCTCCTGTCTCCTCCTTACCTTGGTAATTCAACCCTCTTGTTCATTTTCCCTCCTTCTAAATTCAGACTCCTAAGTATTGTTAGATATATTTTTGAAGTTTTTGCCAAAGGAATTCAATTTAAAAATCATGCTCTTTAACTTCATCTAGGGCCTTACTTAATTTCAGGAACTTATTTGTGTCTTATTGATTACCACGTGTTATAAATTTCTGGGACCTAAAGTAATTTCAGTATTCAGTTTTGTTTCCACATGCTTCTTTCTTCCTCCTAGACAAACTTTAATATACACAACTCTGTCTCAAAATTGCTGTAATATTATCAATTTTCTCCTTGTGACTATGTCCTCCATAGTCCTCTGTCTCTGCAGGATTTTATTATGTTTACCAAATCCTTCTTCAAAGAACCCATCTCTTGGTTTTCTCATTATTTTTCTGTATCCAGAAACTTCAAATATAACATGTCTCTCAAAGTCTGGTTTATCTTTCCAAAATATACATTTTCCAAATGAGGTATTCTTCTTTTGTACTCATAGTTACACACTGAAATCATGAAGAAAGTTAATGACTTTTTATCTTGGCCAACACCAAGCAAGGCTTTAGAAGTAAATATTTTTTCAAAAGATGTTATTTTCATTAGTTATCTCAAGACATTTGGAATCATTTGGAAATAATACAACAAGCATTACTCAGTAAAAATGAAAGAACTGTACTACTCTGATACATAATTTAAGAAAATTAACTGGTTCATCATCTAAGAAGACAGAAGTTAACATACATAGAACTAGTGACTCGAGTTATATGTGTGCAGCTGGGCTTGAAAGAAATTTGTAACCCACAAGTAGTGCTATTATTAATATCAACAAAAAGAAAAGCATTTTACTAAAATAAGGCTATATCAGACTAGGGCAGCAAGGAGACTGACCATATTATAATTGTCATACATGAAAGGCTTACCGGTATTACAAGAAATAGAATAATAAACTAAGCTTAAATCACAAAGTAAGGATTCAGGCTTAAAATAAATTAAAACTTTCTTCTCTCTGTAATGGATATTAAATACTGAGAAGAATTAATTAAGAAATAAAAAAAGTTTTTTTAGAAGCCTTATTCCTTTGAGGGTTTTAATAATAGAATTGGCATCAGTTTATATGACCTGACACAGCACAGGGCAAGGGGTTAAACTAAGCAGATCCTGGAGAAATCTGTAGTGCTTTATGCTAAGAACCAGGAGCATCATAATAAATTCATAAGTAACAGGGGTAGGGTAGACCAAGAAAATAAGAACAATTGGAACAGATATGAGCATTATTAAAAGGAAATGCTTTATTTTCTTTTTATTTTTTAGATATGTAGATAATACATAAAAATTTCTGTGCATATATTTGGGATTAATAAACCCTTGAAAACCACACAAAAGAAAATAGAATTTTCTGATAAAATCGCTGAATTTTTTATTGATGAGTTTTTCAAACTGGAAAGATAGTTTTTATTTAAATTTCATTTTTCAATTATTTTCTTAGATGGCAACCAGTAACCTCATTGAAGAGGCAACATGCATGTGTGTGTGTGTGTGTGTGATTTAAGTCTAATATTATTATTTTTAATGTCTTATTTTCACCTTAGTGATACTATTTTTCCACTGGGAATTATGTATAGAGCGAAGTTCACTATTCAGTCTTTACATAACTGAGAACCACATCACTGACCAGAGGTGAAATACCTTGCCTCATGTTAGCTAAAACTTTTGATTTATCCAACACACCAACTATATTATTTCTGACAAGAGATCCAATAAATTTCAAATCTGGTCTCTATAAACCATTTACAGCTATATGCAATCCTCACAGGCAGCCTTATTCCATATTTACTAATCCTTTGGGGGCAGATATTTTACCGTATCTCCATTTCATCAAAATAGAAGAGACTGAATATCAATTTCTTTCAAAAAATTTTGTCCCTAGACACATGTAACCATATCCAATGAAGAATTTGCTACAAAAAAGTAAAACTCATTCACAATCAATTGCCGCTTTTGTTACAAGCAAATTCCTTTGTGACTGCACAGATGGCTATTGGTAGAATGAGGCAGCAAATGCACTGGCTGACCTTCCAAATGTGGAAGTTAGCCTGAGTAAACCTTCTTGGAGAATACAAAGAGCTGGAACTCTAAGCAAGGCAATGCTATGAATAAATCTCAGAGACTTTTACAAGGAGGAAAACATGACGTTTTGAAGGACAACTTCTTTTGGTTTTGACATCCTCAGAATGTAACCTTAACAGTAAGAACTTGCTTGAAGGATAGAAAGTTCTGGCTAATTAAATAACAGCTTTCACAGCTCAGTGCTGCAGTTTAAGGGGGAGACAGGGAAATTACCATGGCCTCTGGCAGTCACCGCCACACTTCTATCCTTGGCTCCTCTACTTAACCACAGATATGCTATGGAAGCTTGTAGCAGAGGAAAAGATCCATGGCCTGATCAAGAAAAAACTATTTTCATGGTGAAAATTACTGTAATAATCTCATTATTACTTCTAAACTTAAGGATAAAAGTTCTAGTTTAAAGGTTATACCTTCAAATAATGGGTTTGAAGTGTAACTGATGGCTTTCAAAATTTTTCCTCTATCCAAATTATTTTCATTTTTCTATCATAATAGTTATTGAAAGCATACTGAGGAGCCATCATATGTAAAACTGTCCTGGAGTTTGACAAGTAGAGCAATTATCAGCTGATAAAATAAAAAACAAAAACAAAAACAAAAAAAGACAGAATTTAAAAATATAAACAGAGGAAATGACCAAATTATAATGAAATAAAATATAGAGAATTTCAACTTTGCTATACTCAAAAAAAGTATAGACTGACCACCACCAGTAATTTAATTGTATGTTTTTTCAATAATGCTGGACTTTCTCCTATGTGTATAGATATACAATGAAGTATTTTTGATATAACAGCAGAAAAATAATTTGAGTCGCACAATATTTCAAGTATTTGTATTATTGTATTAATGCATTGATATCATTTTTGTAGTATTTACATCATTGTACTTGACACTAATAATAAAAGAAAAGAAAATTCTATCTTTCACTATAGAAAGCTGTGATTAATTTTGTGTCAACTAGGCAAGAGTTGCTAGACCAAGGGATTCCCAACCCCGTGCTCACAGGCGCCATGGCGCCCGCAGCCCGATTTGTGTGCGCCTGCCATTATTTGACTGCATCAGAAGTTTTTCATAAACACTAAGTAAAACTATAATTTATTTTCATACATTTGTTAGAATTTTAAAATATTGTTTGAGTATCTACACAGGTTATATTCGTTGGTATGTTTGCGATATCGTATGTGTAGGTTTTTCCCTAGCTTCCGCCTTTGTACATGTCGCGTCTTGTGTAGACGCTGCGCTCTTTAAACTCTCCTCCACCCAACCGGGAGACGCGATGTTGCCATTTTGATTGCGGTTGCTGGACTGATCGGGTCGTGACGGTTAGCTAGGATCACAGTGTTTTGATATATTCGATTTTAAATGAACTAAAAGCGAGGTAGGTAATCTATTATTATGGTGGCAATTGGATATGATATTGTAGTTCTATAACTGTTTTTATTTTTATTTTTTTAGTCCTAAAATGAGTGGACCAAATAAGAGAAAATGAATCTATAATTTTAACACAGACTGGGAGGAATTATATTGTTACATTAATTTAAAAGGTAAATGCGGGGAAGCTGGGATGGCTCAGTGGGTTAAGTGCTCACTTTGCAGTGCCAGGGACTGAGGATCGAATCCTGGCTCCGGCCCATGTGGAACCATATCCTGAACTGGGAGCTCCCCCAGTTCAGTTCTCTCTCTGTCTCTGTATCTCTGTATCTCTCTCTCTCTGTGTCAAAAATAAATAAATAAATAAATAAATGTTTAAAAAAAAAAGGTAAATGCGTTTGCCTGTTGTGTGGCAGTAGTATTGCAGTGCCAAAAAAACATAATGTTGAACGTCACTTTCAGACAAGTCATACCACTTTTGATACAAATTATCCACTTAAATCTGAAGTAAGAAAGAAAATAATAAATCAACTAAAATGAGGTTTAACTACTCAACAGACTGTTTTCACTAGACATGTGGAAAAATCTAAAAAGGCAACCATTGCTTCTTTCAAAATTTCTCACATGCTCGCAAAGAAGGAAAAACCTTTCCAGGATGGTGAATTGTTAAAAGATGCATTTCTGACTGCTGCCGATTGTTTGTTTGAGGAATATTCTAACAAGTGTGAGATTATGTTGGCGATACAACACCTACAGTTGTCAAAGAACACAGTCACAAGAAGAATACACGCAATTTCAGAAGACTTGCAAACTCAGTTAAAGACTGACCTGGAAATATGTGACAGCTTCTCTCTGCAATTTGATGAGTCAACAGATATATCAGACACCGCACAGTTGGCAGTTATGGTGAGAATGGTATTTAGTAACTTCACAGTAAAAGAGGAGCTGTTGCAAATATTACCAATGAAAGGACAAACGAGAGGTGAGGATATTTATAAAACTTTCAGAACATACGCCAGGTCGATAAACATGCCTTTGCATAAGTTGTCTGCGATAACTACCGATGGGGCACCAGCAATGGTTGGTAAAAACAAAGGATTTATTGCCCTTTGCAGGAAAGATGAATCATTTTCAAACTTTATGTCCTACCACTGTATTATCCATCAGGAAGCATTGTGTTGTAAAATACTGCCCTTTGAACATGTTATGAAAATAGTCACAAAGATAATCAACTCTATTCAAGCAGCTCCATTGCAACACCGACTTTTCAAGGCCCTGTTAGAAGATACTGAAGATAAAGAACACGATCTCATCCTGCATACTGAAGTACATTGGCTCAGTAAAGGTAAAGTTCTTACAAGATTTGTGAACTTAATTGAAGAAATAAAAACATTTATACATGATAAAAATGAAAATGAGGATGAACTAACAGACTTGCTGGCTGGTGGATTTGGGTTTTCTTGCTGACACCATGGAAAAATTAGATTCTTTCCATTTGGAGTTGCAGGGAAAAGACAAAAATAGAGCTGAAATGATAAGCTCTGTAAACGCATTTAAAGTGAAACTGACTTTGTTGATATCACATCTGCATATCAAGACTCTCGTGCACTTCCCATATATGAGGAAAATGCTAGGTAACAATGAATTAAACGTGTCATTATTTATTGAGACCCTGCAAGTGCTTCAAAAACAGTTTGAAGAGAGATTTCTACAGTTTACAAGTACTGAGCCAATTGTCTCCTTCTGTATCAATCCTTTTACTTGCCAAATCAATGTAATAGAACTAGCCACATGTATTGCAGACCTTGTTCAGGGGAAAGCAGAAGAACTAGAGTTAGAAATTTTGAACCTTAAGAACGATATTTTGCTAAAATCCTTAATATCAGAGGACTTATGGAACATAGTCGACAAAGAAAGGTTCCCATTTTTTAAAAAAGCGGCATATAAAATCAAATTGTTTTTTGGGTCAATGTATTTATGCGAATCTTTGTTTTCAAACATGAATTTAATAAAATCACGATAT
>PVKE010033013.1:0-18155 GCA_004027555.1 Craseonycteris thonglongyai
TTCCTTTTTTTTTTTAAAGATTTATTTTATTGTTTTTAACAGAGAGAGAGAGAGAGACAGACAGAGAGAAGGGGGATGGCCCAGAGCAGTCTCCATAGTTGTACATCATTAGTTTTCAACAGAGTTTCATTCCACACAGGTGGGTGCAGGGCCGGGCAGGGTGGGGACCAGGCCAGGGGCCTCCTGCATGGGAAGCACACCCCAGTCCAGCATATAGGTCTGCATGAGCCAGGGCAGGGACTCTGTCCTCGGACCCTGGGGCTGCAAGGCAAGAGCTCAACTGGCTGCCCTCCCAGCATCCCCCTGAATTTGTTTCTTTGTATATGATATTTTGAATCTAGAGAGACTAACAGCTATGCTTGTTATACAAGCCTCAATTATAATTTTTCTTGCTTCAGATGCTTTTGTGTATTGTGACATATGTCAGTCTTCTTAGATATATGACTAGGGGATTCTTACAAAATTTAGAGCTGAGGCTGGGGGTTTGCCTCTAAAGAACAAGAACTCCTTCCCCAGTCCCCAGTCCACCCCCCCACCCCCCTTAAAACTTGTATGGTCAGAAAAGATTAGGGTCCTTCTGCATTTGATGGAAGGGGGAAAAAAGGCACTTAACCCTCCTAGGTCCTAGGTGGAGAGGAGACAGTGAACCCTCTTTTCATAATTTATAAACAAACAAGAATAATTCTTTGAACTCTGCAGGCAAATTGGCAGAATCTGAAATGAAGAGTAATCAAAACCAAAAGTCAGGTCAGTCACTGAATCAGTATTCTCACACTGGTTCATGAAGTCAAAGCTATTCTCATAATATTAAGATGTTACTTGCTTTTTTCATTCTCATTTTTTTTACAAGTATACAGATTGAATGCAGAAGCAGATATGAAGATCCAAGTGTCTTCTATTAATCAGATTTGCAAAAATGGAAAACAGTGCTACTCTTTCTGCTTACATGTTTTGTTTGGTTAAATACAGATATTTTCATAAGGAAAAATATTTATGTTGATGTAATAAATTTATTATTTTAAAGAATTAATATTTAAAATTTTTCTCAGTTTTAACTTGTAATACAGTAAATATCAATAGATAAAACTTTTGGGGTTCTCAGTGACTTTTAAGAGTAAAGGCAACTGGAGACCCAAAAGTTTGAGAACTGCTGGTTTAAACAAAAAAGACAATTAAGAGGTACAAATTCCAAGTCACTCATTGTTGAACTGTGGAGACCACCATAAGTAAGAGCATAAGAATCTTCGAGGGTTTTTCTTAGCATCACCCATATGGGATTTGAGTTTTTTTTGTCATGTGTAGAAGGCACATTCAAAGAGAGAACAAGATATACTTGTATTGGTAGAAAGAAGCCAAATGAGAACCACATGGGTAAGATAGAGACTTCTTCAGTTCTCAATCCATGGACTTTTCATAGATAGGAAGAGCTGCTATAAATCCTCTCACGTCTATAAAATGAAGAGTAGGATTAGGGAATAAAGGTATTTCCCACATTTAAATACAGGAGCAGAAAGTGTTACTTTTATGGAATTTTCAAAATTTTCAACAGTTTTTAAATACTGCAATATTATAGTATAAAAATGGCCTTCAAAATAAGATCAACTTCTATAAAATGAAAATTAAGCTAATTTTGTTTGTCTTTGTGCATTATTTCTTTATTGTTCCATCTGATTTTAGAAAGTTTTCAGGGCTAGGGAAAGTGTGTGCATGTGTGTGCGCATGTGTGCACTAAAATGTGGGCTAGTCCTAAGCAAGAGGCATAAGAGTATTAGAGAGTGTGTATTATACATGTCATGGTCATTTAAAGATGGGCCATATATGTCATACATGGTGTCCACCTTTGCTTAGCCTCTTCTGTGGTGAAAGAACTGCCTCCTTGTAGGCCCTGATAAAAAGATGGATACAGAAGATGTGTAGGTTGGTCAGAATCCTTCCTTGAATTTGAACCTGGATGTATGAAGAGATCAAGTTAGTGTGTAGAAAGCAAAGCTGAAGGGTTACGTTATAAAATTATGAGAGAACAGAAGCTGAATTGTCAGAAGGGGCTAGTTGAAAGATAATAAAGATAATAAAGATGAAAAGATAATAGATTACAGTTGTAGAAAAATAACAGATACCAGGAGAGAGGCCCTGAACCTATAAGAGAGAGACAGGATTGTAAGTGTAGCCCCAGTGGACAGTAATTTTTCCATATAGCCTCTGTGTCTTTGCAATAAATCCTCTTTACTTGCTTGAGATTTTGGTAACCAGAAGAGCCTGGATAAAAAAAAAATAGAATAACACAATTATGCAGATTATAAGGCCTAGCACAGGTTATATGATTAAAGTTTGAATTTGATTTAAATTACCTTGTAGCCAAAGCAGAAAGGAGATACTGTTAATCATGAAACTGTATAACAAAACAAAAGCAATTTAAAAGGTAATAATAGTTTTCTAACACTAAATTTAAAATCAGTCACCCTCTTATGTGTGGAGGTCATAAAAAATTAGAAATAGAATTACCATTTGATCCAGCAATCCCACTTGTGAGTATATACCCAAAAGAATTCAAAGCAGGATCTGAAAGAGAGATTTGCACACCCATGTTCATTGCAGCATTATTCGCAACAGTCAAGAGGTGAAAGCAACCTTATGTCCATTGTCAGATGACTGGATAGAGAAAATGTGGTATATACATATAATACAATATTATACAATCTTAAAAAAAAAAAGGAAATCTAGTCACATGCTATAGCATTGATGAACCTCAAGGGCATTATGCTAAGTGAAATGAACCAGTCACAAAAAGACAAATATGGTATGATTTCACTCAAAAGCAATATCTAAAGTAGTCATAATTGGGAATATCAGGATGGCTCAGTGGGTTGAGCGCTCTTCTTGCTGCCCTGGGGTCTGAGGATCGTATCCCAGCCCCAGCCCATATTCTGAACTGGGGTGTGCCTCCAGTTTGGTTCTCATCGGGGCAAGCTTCCCAAGCAGGAAACCCTTGGCCCAGTTCCTGCCCTGCACAGCCCCGAGTGCCCACATGGTTTCTTCCCTGTGCAGCCACACACCCACCTGTGGAGTGAAACCATATCAGTGAAAACTAATGACGTAAAACTATGGAGACTGCTCTGGGCCCTCCCCCTTCTCTCTGTCTCTCTATCAAAAACAATACAGACACACACACAGACACACTAAAAGTAGTCATAATTATAGAAACAAAAATTAAAAAGGGTGATTACCAAGGCCTGGGGTGGTAGGGGTCAGTTAGAGTTTAGTGGATAAGATGAAAACGTTTCTGGAGATCTGTTGCAATAAACCTAACTGAACTGTACACTTAGAAATAATTAAGATGGTAAATTTAATGTTATATATTTTACCACAATTAAAAAAATCAGTCACCCTCATGTAAATTAATGATTGAGACACTAAGCAACTTATTTGACAATATCCTAAACCTTTCTAGAGCAGATGCAGAAACAGATTTATATGGAAATGTACAATGAAATGTTTACCACTATCAGGCCTCTCAACAGGATTTTGGGTTTAGATCACTTTCTTTTTTATGGAGGCCGAAGCAGAAAGAAGACAGTTCTATTCCCAACCAGAAATATAGTACCTCTGCATTTATGAATACATATATTTATGTGTATAATGTCTCTCTCCAGTAATGGCTTTGTGTAGGCACACGTAAAAGAGTACCTCAAAGCTGTATATACTTTTTGACACTTTTGCTGGAAAGTTAAGCAGATGACATCATTCCTTTATTCTTTATTATATTTGTGCTGTGTTAACAGTTCCCATTTAGTTTTTCTGTAACCTTGCAGGTTGGTTTGCAATGTATTTTTCTGAGAGGAGAGGAAAACTTATACAGAAACTCTTAATTCAGTTTTCTTCATAAAAATTAGGTTTGTCAAGCATTGAATCAATTTATATGTTCTCATATGCAACAAACATGACAAAGAATCAGTAACTAATACCTGTAATCTAATTTTAAACTATATTCCTCTTCCCTGAAGTAGTGTTATATTTTAAGACATGAGATCATTGGCAAACTTTCAACTAAAGCAAGAAATTAAAATTTGAAATGTATGTATATATATAAAAGATTTACTGTTTGAGAGAAGGCGAGAGAGAGAGAGAGAAGGGGGAGGGCCCAGAGTAGCTTCCATAACCATACATCACCAGCTGTGACATAGTTTCACTCCACACTGGTGAATGTGGGGTCGTGCAGGGTAGGAACCCAACCAGGGGCCTCCCATATGGGAGGCAAAAACCTTCGTTACAGTTCAGCATCTTGGTTTGCACGGGCCAGAGCTGGGCTTCGATCCCCAGGCACGCTCTCAACCTTCTGACCTAGTCCAGCAACCTGACCTTTTTTTTTTTTTTCAGTTGTTAAATTCATTGGGTTGACATTGGTTAGTAAAAGTTACATAGGTTCCAGGTGTACAATTCTACAAGATGTCATCTATGTTTTGCATTGTGTGTTCACCACCCAGACTCAGTTCTCTTTCCATCGCCATATATTTGAATCTCCCCTGCCCCCCAATCCATCATACCTACCCCTTTACCCTTAGGTCACCACTAAGCTATTGATTGTGACCGTATGTTTTCATTTATTTGTTACTTTCAGTTTAAATTCCACATATAAGTGAAGTCATATGGCTCTTAGTTTTTTCTGTCTGACGTATTTTTCTTAACATGATGATCTCAAGGTCCATCTATGTTGTCACAAATTACATTATTTCATCTTTTCTTATAGCTGAGTAATACTCCATTGTGCAAAGGTACCACAACTTCTTTGTCCAGTCATCTGTCAAAGGACACTTTGGTTGTTTCCATGACTTGGCCACCATGAACAGTGCTGCGAAGAACATTGGGGTATACACAGTGATGCCTTGAAATTCAAACTTAATTGGTCCCAGAACGATGTTCGAGTTCCAAAATGTTCAAGTTCCAAGATGAGTGGGTGTTCGGATAAAGCTATGGTCTGTACAATCAATACGTCCCACATGAACAACACGTTGACGTTCAGATTCCAAAGCAGTGTTTGGATTCCTAGGCAAAATTTGCTTGTTTTTTTTCAGATTCCAAATTGTTCAAGTTTTGGGGTGTTCATATTCCAAGGTATCACTGTATATCTTTATGGACTAAGAATATTTAAGTTTGGGGGTAGATATCCAGAAGAGGAATTACTGGGTCATGTGGTATCTCTATTCTTAATTTTTTGAAGAATCTCCATATTGCTTCCCATAGTGGTACCAATTTACATTCCTACCCACAGTGTACAAGGGTTACTTGTTCTCCACAGCCTCTCCAGCACTTGTTATTCCTTGTCTTGTTGATTATAGCCATTCTAACAGGTGTGAGGTGGTATCTCATTGTGGTTTTGATTTGCATTTCCCTAATAGCTAATGAAGTGGAGCATTTTTTCATATATTTGTTATGTCTTCATGGGAAAAGTGTTCAGGGCCTCTGCTCATTTCTTTTTCTTTTTTTTTTTTAATTTTTATTGTTCCATGGCTTTATTTATTTATTTATTTATTTATTTATTGACAGAGAGAGAGAGAGAGAGAGAGAGAGAGAGAGAGAGAGAGAGAGAGAGAGAGAGAGAGAGAGAGAGAGAGAGAGAGAGAGAGAGAGAGAAAGAAAAAGAAAGAAAGAAAGAGAGAGAGAGAGAGATACAGAGACAGAGAGAGAACTGAACTGGGGGAGCTCCCAGCTCAGCATATGGTTCCGCACGGGCCTGGGCTGGGACTCGATCTGCGGTCCCGGCGCTACAAAGTGAGCTCTCAACCCACTAAGCCATCCCGGCTTCCCCATGCTCATTTCTTAATTGGATTGTTTGTTCTTTTTGTTACTGAGTTGTATGAGTTGGGTTCTATAGTAGTCCCTTATCAGAGTCATTGTTTGCAAATATTTTTCCCCTTTGGGTTGGTTTTTGGTTTCTTTTGTTGTTCAGAAGCTTTTCAGTTTGATATAGTCCCATTCATTTATTTTTGCTTTTACTTTCCTTTCTTTTGAGATCAAGTTCATAAAAGTTTAGTACTAATTCTAATTTACCTCCTCCTTTTTTATGTTTTTATTGTCCCAACTTTTCCCCATTTATTTTGACTTTTTGTTTCAGGTTGAATAATAATAGCCTTTTTTAGTATTTCCTGAAATGCCAGCCTTGTGCTGGAGAATTCCTTCAGCTTCTGTATGTCTGAAAAAGTCATTACTCCTCCTTTATATCTAATGGATAATTTTGCTGGATTAATTATTCTTTACTGGTAGTTTGTCTCTTTTAATATTTTGAACATTTGATTCTGTTCCCTCCTGGTTTGCAGAGCTGCTGTTGAGAAATCTGATAATAGCCTAATGGGCTTTCCTTTAAAGGTTACAGTCTTTTCTTCCCTGGTTGCCTTGACAGTTGTTTCCTTGTCTTTGATTTGCTGACATCTTCAGCATAATGTGCCTTGGAGTAAGGTCTGCTAGAATTCAGGTAGCTTGGGGGTCCTGTATTCTTGAATTTGGGGTGCCTATCCTTTCCATGGGTTTGGGAAGTTCTTGTCTACTATTTGTTTCAATGAGCTCTCTGTGGATTTCTGCTCTTCCCCTTCTGGTACTCCTATAATTTCCTAATGGTGTCAGGAATTTCTTGTATGGGTCTTACTTTTTTTGTTTGTGTTTTTGACTCCCAAATCTCTCTCTTCTTCCTTCAGTGACACTTCTACATTTCTATCTTTTGTATCTATCTTTTGTATCACTATCTTTCATTCATCTGGTCAACCCTTCTTCCTATGCAAGCTATTACAATTTACATTTCTTTTATTGTGTTGTTTATCTCTTTAATTTCTGTTTGGTTCTTTTTACAGTTTCAATTTTTTTATTAATTAATTAATTTTGTTCACGATTTCCTTTCTGAGATTTTTTTAGCTCCCCCTATGTACTCCACCAATTTTCTTTGTGTTTTCAGAATTATAGTCTTGAATTCTGTATTATTTAGATCATGTATTTTTATATCTTTCAGTTCCTTTTCTGGAGAGTTTCACTTTTTTTCTGAGCTACTTTGTTCCCTAGGTCTGGGGTATTCATTGTAGGTGGAGTGTTTCTTTTGGGGGCATAAGGTCTTTCCCCCTGGTAGATATGAAGAGATCTTTCTTTTGTTTCCCAGTTGATGTCAGTGAAGTGTCTTACAATATTTTCTCTTGGTTAATTTGGTCTTCTCACACTGGGAGATTTCCTGGAAGGTGTGCTCCTCTTCTTTGACCCAGTCACCTGGTCTCAGTGTGTCTCCTGTTTGAGAAGATGTGTGGTGGGTGATGGTATTCGGTGCCTCTGATGTCCCACAGCAGGCAGGAGCTGCTGCAACTGTGTGTAGCAGTTTACCTGTACCTCCTACCAGTTTCAGTGGGAAGGGTGGTTCCAGGGTTTATTGGAAAAGGCTCAGGTCAGTTTGTGGCACAGGGTAAAGGCAGTTTCCTGGATGTAGCTGAGTGGGTATAGGCAGTAGGTAGGGTGCACCTTGGGAAAGAGTTAGGGGAAGCCACCAGGTCTCATGGCTATGGGTTTTGCCTGGTAGTAGGGACAGTGCGGATTGTAACTGCTGTGTGTCCTGAGGTCAGGTGCTGCCAGGGTACTGGGTTCCTTGTAACACAGGCCTGCAGCTCCATGAGGAGTGTGGAGGGCCAGTGTGTGTGAGCGCTGTTGACTCTTTTTCCCTTCTCCCAAACCTGCACTATACTCAGAATTGTGTTTGTCTCTGGTCAGTGTTTCCACTGCTGCTGGTTCTCAGTCTCAAGCTTGCCCACTATTGCAACCCTTGGTTCCTGGCCCAGTCTCATTTAGTCCCGCCCCCGCTCCCCATGTGGATTCTAGCTGTTGGTCTAGTTTGCCCAGGGCTGTGCAAGGAAGGCCCCCTTCTCCTGCTGGGCCTTGCTCAGTTTCTACATTGCCCAGGACAGTTCCTCACTCTTAGGCTCTGCCTACTTCAGCCTCCCTTGTCTCTGCTCTTGTCAGTTCTCGGCTTATAACCCGCCTGGGAGCCCAGGATCACACTGTTTTGGGCCATGCTCCCAGGTTCCCAGCTCACACCCTATTTTGCCCATCCTAGGTCACCATTTATGGCCCTATCTGTCCCCTTCCCCTCTCTCCTGCTCACTTCCCTTTTTCTGACCTTTAGATGTTTTCTTGTGATAAGTTGGTTTCACAGCTGAGGCTATGCTTAGCTTAGGGATTCCCTTGTTGGAATTTAGTCTTCTATTTATATTTTCCAGGAGAGGTTTCAAGGATTTCCTCTCTCACTGCCATTTTGTTGACATCTATCTCATTGAACCTTAATAGATGATCCTTGCTTAGAACTGTGTAGTAGCATTCCTTTACTATAAACTCAAGAGTGGAGAGTCAAGGTGACTTTGAGAATAGCAGAGGAGCCAAACTTGTTGCTTTCTATTTTAATTATTATTGATTATTTGACAGTTCTTATATTTTGCAGTGGATGAGCATAACTTTGAAAAGAGGTAGAAGGAGATGGATTAATGGACATGGAGGAAGGGGAAAGGGAGGGAGGGAGGAAGTAAGTAAGTAAGTAAGTTTGGACGTGGGGGGAGGCTGCTGCCTTCTGTGTGCCTGGCCCTTATGGAGCTTCTGTCATGCCTGGTTCCCTGGATAGAACAGGGGTAGAGCACAACACTGGATTCTAGTCTGCTGTTCCATTAGTTCCTGCATTTCACAGAAGAACCCAGGACATCCCTGAGAACTTGTAATGTGTCAGAGTCTGAAGATGACCAAAAAACAAAACCATACTTTTCATTTTAGTGAAAACAAAAAGTACTGCCTCTTGACCTCTTACTTTGACTAAGGTGACCTCTATTATCAAACAAGAGCCATGGTATCCACTTGACAGATATATTTGTATAAACCAATAGGAAATACTTGTTCTTGTGAAACACACCAGAAGAGGGTTGAGAATGGCATGTATATAGGCCTTGTACATTCTTTAATGACTGGGCATGCCAGAAACTTTTCAGTATGATGTTGCCCAACTAAAGTACTAATATTACCATCTGATTGCCTCATTCTTCAGGATCTGGTTCTCATAGAAATTCAGAGGGACAGGAGGAGTAGAAGAAGCATGGACAAATATACAAAGAAGCTAAATAGCATACTCCATTTTACTTTACTCCACCCCCAGCCCAAAGCACTGGCTATTAATAATAACAGCCCTTAACATTTGAGCTTAACCAGTCTTGCCATTTTTTCCCTCCTTTCTTCACTTTCCCTAATTTGATCTGAAACATGCTTTCTTCCTTTCTTTCTAAATCTTAGGAATAGAAGAGTGCCTTGTTTTACCTTTGGATTGTGTTAAATGTCCCATGTAACCGAGTACCCAATCCAGTATTGATCATCTCATTATAACTGTCAAAACTCAAGATTTTTAGTGGGTCCATAATTTGTATTATCCTAGGAACTGATAACACTATTTTTCAGATTTAGTCCAAAAGTAGCACCTGTAGATTTGTCTTTCTTTTTCACTCAGATTTTACCAAGTAATGGAAAAACAAACCCGTTCACAGAAGTTAACAATAATCTGAAAATGGTCTTTAAAAAAGTCTTTAAATGGTCTTGAAATTTAGTTGAAGAACATTTTGAGAATTTACTAATATACATAAAACGGCTTTTAAATGCCAATTCTTCCTGAATTTAAAGGTTTAGTGAAATTCCAAACAAAATTCTTGTGATTTTTCTTTTTCATTACAAAAAGATAAGATTATAATGATTATCTAGCTACATTTTAAATTAGTGATTAGTGTTTATTTTTTTTTTATAATTGTTTTATTTTTGATTTACAGTTTTTTTTTAATTGTTAAATTTATTGGGGTGGCATTGGTTGGTAAAAATTATATAGGTTCCAGGTGTATAATTGTACATTACATTGTCTATGTGTTGCATTGTGTGCTCACTACCCAGAGTCAGTTCTTCTTCCATCATCATATATTTGATCTCCTCCCTACTCCCCCCCATCTCCCCCTTTATCCTCATATAACCACTAAACTATTGACTGTGTCCATGAGTTTTTAGTTGACATACAATATTATATTAGTTTCAAGTGTATAACATAATGATTACACATGTATATAACCTACTTAATGATCACCCTGATAATCAAGTATCCATCTGATAACATACATAGTTATTACAATATTACTGACTGTATTCTCTACACTGTACTATACATCCCTGTGACTATTTTGTAATTACCAAATTGTACTTATAATCCCTTCCCCTGTTTTCACCCATCCCCCCAAAACCATTCCCATCTGTCAACCGTCAAAATGTTCTCTGTGTCTGTAAGTTTTTTTCTATTTTGTTTATTTTGTTCTTTAGATTCCACATATAAATGAAATCATATGACATTTGTCTTTCTCTGTCTGGTATACCCCACTCAGCACAATATTGGTCTCTCTAGGTCCGTCTGTGTTATTGCAGATAACAAGATTTCTTTTTTTATGACTGAGTAACATTCCATCACATGTATGTTCCATCTCTTCTTTATCCATTTATCTATTGATGGACAGGCAGGTTGCCTCCATATCTTACCTATTAATAATGCTGCAGTAAACATTTGGATGCACATGTTCCTTTAAAGTAGTGTTTTAGGTTTCTTCAGATAAATATCTAGAAGTGGGATTACTTTTTTTTTTTTTTTGCTTGTTGTTATAGCCATTTTTTTTAAGATTTATTTTATTGTTTGAGAGAAGGAAAGAGAGAGAGAAGGGGGGTGGGGCAGAGCAGTCTCCATAGTTGTACATTATTAGTTGTTACATGGTTTTATTCCACACAGGTGGATGTGGGTCTGTGCAGGGTGGGAACCAAACCAGGAGCTTCCCGCATGGGAGGCAAAAATCTTAGCTGCCAAGCCATCTTGGCGGTTACTAGTTGTGCCACAGTTCAGCATATAGGTTTGTACGGCTGGGGTCAGGAATTGAACACTGGACCTTGGTGATTACAAGGCAAGCTGTCAGCCACTGAGCCATCCTAGCATCCCCTCTTGTTACAGCCTTTGCTTTAAAGTCTATTTTGTCTGGTTAAGTATTGCTATCCTAGCTTTCCATTTTCATGAAATATTTTTTCCCATCCTTTTACTTTCAATCTGTGTGTGTCTATTAATATGAACTGAGTCTTTTGTAGGCAGCATATGTAAGTAAGAGTCTTGTTTTCTTATCCATTCGGCCACCCTATATTTTGATTGGAGCACTTCAGCCATTTACATTGAAAATAATTGTTGATAGATATGTTGTTATTACCATTTTATGATTCATATTTTTTTCTTTATTGTGTTAAAGAAATTTCTCTAACATTCCTTGTAACTCTGGTTTGGTGGTGACAAACTCCTTTTGCTTTTTGTTATCTGTGAATCTCTTTATCTTTCTTTCAATTTTAAATGATAGCCTTGCTGGGTAGAATAATCTTGATTGTAGGTCCTTGCTTTTCATCACCTTGAATGTTCCATGCCATTCCCTTCTGGCCTGCAAAGTTTCTTTTGAAAAATCAGCTGATAGTCTTATGGGAGTTACTTTGTAGTTAACTGCTTTTCTCTTGCTGTTTTTAAGATTCTTTCTCTTTAACTGTTGGCATTTTCATAATGATGTGTCTTGGTACGGGCTTCTTAGGGTTCGTCTTGTTTGGGACTGCTTGCTCTTCATGGGCTTGTATATCTCTTTCCTTCATCAGGTTTGAGAAGTTTTACATCATTATTTCTTCAAATAGGTTTTCAATTCCTTGCTCTCTCTTTTCTCCTTTGGGTACCCCAGTGATATGAATGTTGGCATGCTTGATGTTGTCCCAGAGGCCCCTAAACTATCCTCATTGTTTTGGATTCATTTTCTTTTTGCTGTTCTGATTGGGTGTTTTTTAAATTGCAGACTAGAACCTCTGCTTCATCTAATATGTGATTACCTCTATTCTTTATTTAAGTTATTGTATTGTTTATTTTTGGCTGGCTCTTTTTTATGTTTCCTATCTTATTTTTTGTTTCCTCTTTGTTAGAGTTCTCTCTGAGTTCATCAGCTCTTCCCCTAAGTTTACTGAGCATCATTATAACCAGTGTTTTGAACTCTGCCTCAGGCAGATTTCTTATCTCCATTTTGTTTAGTTCTTTTTCTGGAGTTTTGTAATGTTCTTTTAGTTGGGACATAATTCTTTGTCTCCCCATTTTGGCTGCCCCCTTGCGTTTGTTTCTGTTAGGTAGGGCGTCTAAGTCCTAGTAGAGTGGCTACATGTGATAGGTGTCCTGTGGGGCCCAGTGGTGCAATCTCCCAGGTCACCTAAGGTAGATACTCTAGGTATGTCCCTTTTGTGGGTTGTGTTTGCCCTCCTGCTATAGTTGAGCCTTGGTTGCTGTTCACATGTGTCAGTGGGAGGGATTGACTATCAGGCTGATTGTGAGGATTGGCTGTGACTGCAGTGGAGGAGCTGTTTTGTAGGGGCTGACCCTACCGAGCAGGATTCACCTTAACAGGGCTCATATGGCTGCCCAGT
This sequence comes from Craseonycteris thonglongyai, assembly GCA_004027555.1. Classification (NCBI taxonomy): domain Eukaryota; kingdom Metazoa; phylum Chordata; class Mammalia; order Chiroptera; family Craseonycteridae; genus Craseonycteris; species Craseonycteris thonglongyai. The sequence goes on from PVKE010033013.1 coordinate 12,505, forward strand.
CTGCCCTTTGGTTGTGTTGCATGCAGAGACCTTGGATGGTGCTCCACCTCAGTACAGAGCCAGCTGGCCACCAGGCATGCTGGCTCCTAGGAGGAGCCCTGTTTCAGGCCAAGTTCAGCCTCTGCCTGTGTTCTGCCTGGGGCCACTTGGCATGAGCCACAAAGCAATCTGCTGATGGCAGCCACCTACGCTGGGCTTGGAGGTCCCTGGGAGAGACCAGCTTGTGAACTGAGGCCATCTACCACTAGTGCCAGGCTTGAGGCTGCTTAGCAAGAGGTATGACACTCTGAGACCAGATGCTTCTTGTTTAACTTTTGTGAACCTTTGAGAGATTTTAGGAAAGTCCACAGTATAAGCAAAGACAGGCCATTTGGAAAAGCTATTGGAAGTGGGTTGGGTGGGTCTGAAAGTTGGGAGTGGCAGGGTCTCATGGAATTCCAGCAGGGGGCAAACAGTGTTAGACAGGTTGGTGGAGATTCAGCTATGGCAGCTGCCTGGATCTGCACACCATGATGGAGCAGAGCTCAACAAAGAAATAATGGAATCTGCCAGCACTTATGTCAGAGAGAAAGCTGCCCCTTCAGCCATTGTCCTGAAGCCAGACATTTTATTTTCTCCCCATATGTCTCTGGCACCTTTAAAGCTGCTGCCCTAGCACTGGTGCTCAGAGTGAGCAAATTTGTCTGCAAATAAGGCTGTCCGTGGGCCCTTTAAGAGGAGTGGCTGGGACTGCAGTTGCCTTCCATCTCAGCCACAATCTCTGCTGGTTTTCATAGCCAGAAATCATGGGGACTTCTCTTCCTTCCACTGGAAGCATGGTGTGGGGCTGGGATCCCTTGCTCCTCAGGGAGAATCTCTGCATCCAAGAAATCACTCTCCCTTTTTCTCGTCACACTCGGGTATGGTACAAGCTGTTCTGTAGCTTCGCTCCTACTAGTCTCAGGTTGGCTTCTTCTATATGTTCTTAGTTGTAAGACTTCTGTTCAGCTAGACTTCAGGTGATTCTCAATAATGGTTGTTCTGTAGTTTAGTTATAATTTTGATGTGGTGGTGACAGGAGGCAAGCACAATGTTTACCTACTCTGCCATCTTGACTCTAGCTACATTTTTTTTGGTAAGATTTATTTTATTTTTTAAGAAAATGTGTGTGAGAGAAATAGAGAAAAGGGGGGTGGGGCAGAGCAGTCTCCATAGTTGTACATTATTAGTTGTAACATAGTTTCATTCTACACGGGGATGTGGGGCCACATGGGGCAGGAACTGAACTGGGGCCCTCCCACATGGGAGGTGAGAACCTCCACCACCATCCCAGCGGTTACAATATTCCACAGTTCAGCATATGGGTTTGTATATGCTGGGGCTGGATTTGATCCCTAGATCTTGTGGGTGCAAGGCAAGTACTCAGCCTGCTGAGCTATCTGGGCATCCCTACATTTTTTTCTTAAGAAAAGAAATTAGGAGACACATAGCTTCTATGTTAACACATGTTTTATATCTACAATGATTAAATCATTTTTATTTTAACTTAAAGAGAGAATAGCAGATTAATAGAGCAGAGTTAGATAACTCCCAAACAGACCCAGTTATACAAGGGCTATCCAGAAAGTATCCAGCCATTGTCAATATAACAAGAATGGTTAGGTTACATGGCTGGATACTTTCTAGACAGCCTTTATATATAAGAACATATGGTAAAGGAGACATCACAAGTCAGTTGCAGATGAGGCAAGTTATTAAATAAATGGTAGTAAAGCAGCTGGTTTGTGTTTAAGAAAAAGATCAATTTTAATCTTCACTTCAAGTCTTATACTAAAATGAATTCTAAGTGCGTTAAGCAGCTTTAAATACACAAAGTAGAATAACAAAAAGATAGAAGTAAATAGCGTGGACATTTGTAAATAATATCCAGAAGAACATGTAAACGTAAAACAATGGAAATCACAAAGGAAAATATATTTGATTATATAAAATTAAAAACTAACTGAAATAAAAAGCTACTTAAAATATAATTTAAATGAAAACAACAAGTAGTAGCTTAAAATATGTCAGAGAAAGGATAATATCCTCAATCTATAAAAAGCATACACGAATAGATAAGGATAACACCAAAAATTCTGTAGATAGCAGAAAAGTAAAAAAAGAGGAAATGAACATTTTAGAGTTAAATAAGTTTTAGTTCTATTATCTAGTAGCAATTTTAGAATTTGCATATTGGCTAGAATTTAATAAAGTTGGCACTCTGTATACTGATGGGGGACATAAATTGGCATGAAGTACTTAGAAAATTATTGATAACATGCAAATAGAACTTTAGAAGTATTTGTACCTTTTATGCCAGTAATTCCATTTCTAGAAAAACATTCAAAGAAAATTATAAAAACAAAAATTCTAAGGATAATTTTATTATATTTATAATAAAAAGAACTGATGTCTTAGAAATGTAATGTCCAGGAACTGATTATATAAAATTTTACATATCTGTCTATTGGAATATTATGTATCGATTAAATATATGTTTTCAAAGAATGTTTAATGACAAAAAATATTCATGTGATGAAAGTTAGAAAGGAGAGCTACAAAACAGCATCAAGAATACTATGTTCCAATTTAATGTTTTAATATACACAATGGAAAAGGTTGAAAGGCAAAGTAATTGAAATATTAACATGAATTATCAGTATTTTGTAGAGTTATAGATAATTTTAATTATTTTCTTCTTGATGTACCATAGTTTTCATTTACTTGCATGTTACTTTTATAATCAGGATAATAAACACTAAAACACCTCATTTTTAGTACATCTTTCTGAATTTAAAATTCAAATAAACAAATAAGTAAAAATGTAGAATATTTGAGAAGTACCATCAAGTTTCATTACATAGATACCTAAATAGACTTAGTATTAATCCTTTGGATAAAATACATTTTTCTCATATCTACAGAACATTTACAAAATCAATATTCTGACCATGTAAAAATGTTTTCTGAATATAAGCCAATATGAATTTTAAATAATTCCTAATTTAAAGAGGAAGTCAATATATAAATAATGTATTTTTATAATAAGACCCTTCTCCCCTTATCTGTGAGGAATATGTTCCAAGACTCCCAGTGGATGCCCGAAACCGTGTATAGTTTCAAAGTCTATATGTATACTACCTTTTTTCCCTATATATACATACCTACGATAAAGTTTAATTTATATATTAGGCACAGTAAGAGATTAACAACAAAAATAGTAAAATATAACAATAATAGCAACACACTGCAATAAAAATTAAGTGAATGTGGTCTCTCTCTGTCTCTCAAAATGGCTTATTGTACTATATAACCCCCTTTCTTCTGATGTGAGTTGATATAATACATGATGAAATGGAGTGAGGTGAATGACATAGGTGAAGCACACATACTCATTTACCTTTTATGTGTCCCCACAAAGAGTTTATATAATGTATCATGTAGAAATTGATTTGAGTAAATTTGTCATATCCAAACTAATCATCAGATTGGGAGATGGCTTTCACACATATTCTTTTATTCAATATTTATTGATTAACTGCTGTGCCAAGACACTGTGCCACATGCCCTGGTGATACAAGGATGAGTAAGATGCAGCCTTGAGAAGCTTGTAATAAAGGGAAATAGATATCAATATTAGAAATAGGGAAAGCCGCTGGGATGGCTCAGTGGGTTAAGTGCTCGTTTTACAGCCCTTGGGACCAAGGGTCTAATCCCTGCCCTGGCAGACCCATAGGCTAAACTGGGGTGTGCTTCCCATGTGGGAGGCCCCCAATTCAGCTCTCGCCCCCCAGTTTGGCCTCTGGCTTGAGGGGGTGTGCCTACCATACTGGAGGTCCGTAGCCCAGTTCCCACCCTGTGCGATCCCCGACCACCTGTATAGAACAAAACCATGTTGAAAACTGATGACATACAACTATGGAGACTGCTCTGGGCCCTCCCCCTTCTCTCTGTCTCTCTCTGTCTCTGTCAAAAACAATAAAATAAATCTTTAAACAATATATTAGAAATAAAATCTTCAAAATATTTATTTCTCTAGTAGAGGATTACCATCTATTTGGTTATTCTCCAGAGACTTGCAGATTTTTAGGTATAGTACCATTGCAAGAAAAGTAATGTGAATCAAGTTTATCTTCCAAATTTATAAGTATCAGGACTCTGAACTTGATCCAATTTTTTTCTCGTGCGTACGGTACTCAAAAAACAAAAACAAGTTCATAGTTATAAGGTAAAAATTAAGATAATTGCATTGGATCACATTTATGATTATTTTAAAGTACAAAACTGCTGAGTTGATTGGCAAAATACTAATGTTAGATGTAATGCTGAGATAATATTTGTTTTATACAATCTGAATTTATTGAAACGTAATTTATTCACTTAAAGAATTTCTTTTTGCTTTTTTCTTCTGTTTTTACAGGAGTTTATTTTATCAGAAGATTATAACAAGATGACTCCTGTGAAAAACTATCAAGGTAGGAACGAGAGCAGTGTTTTCATTTACCTATACTTTGAAATGCTTCTTAATGGCTTCCACTGCCATAAAGAGGAGCCTTTACAAGAGTCGGGGGGGGGGGGCAACAAAGCAGAGTAACTCTTTGAGGTGAATTTTATCCCCGTTTTAGAAGCAAGGTACCTGTGGTCCTATAGCTGGTAAAGTGCAAAGCTAGACCAGGTCGGTGTGACTCCAGAACACAAAGCTTTTGTCCTTTGTCTTCCTGTTACACTACACTGCCTTGACTCAGTGCAGTAGACATGGACAGTGGGGCCAGTTAGGAGTGAGCTGCTCTACATTGGGCTCATTTCATTTTAGGCTAAATGTTTTAAAAGGCTCAGAGTACTATACCATCTAAGGGAGGGAATTAATATGGTTTTATTGTGTTTTCAACATTGACAATGTACCATAGACCATTTCCATCATATGGATTAGAAGTAATTTTGTTAGGGATTTCTTTATTGAGACCAACAGTGTTATAGGATCAGACATTATAGGTAGAACTTTTTGCACTTAGAGGTCATCTCATCCATCTCTCTTGACCTCATTCATCCTGCATGGTCATCAGCATCGCCTCTAATACCTCCAGACAGAGCAACCCATTCTGATTTTGGAAAATGCTAAGCATTAAGTTCTTTGTTTTTAGACTTTGAATGAAAATTCATTTTCTTATACATTTATTTTTTAATATTTTCATATATCATTTATTAAGTATTTATTGAGTACCTATATTTATTTATTGAGTACCAGTCATTGTTCCAATAACTGTAGATTGTAATAGCGAACAAGACTTGTATAGTATATATGCCTATAAGTAGTTTATAACCATGTGGAGGATACAGACAGGCAGACCATTAAAATTTTTATTTTATTTTTTATTTATTTATTTTTTTTATATATTTTATTGTTAAATTTAATGGGGTGACATTGGTTGGTAACAATCAGACAGTTTCCCAATGGACAACTCCACATCACATCACCCATGCATTGCATTATGTGCCCAGCTCCCAGAATCAGGTCCCCCTCCAACACCATATATCTGGTGCCCCCTCCCCCCTCCCCACATAACTCTCCCTCCACCCTCCCCCCTCCTCCCTCCTCTCCAGGTAAACACCAAACCATTGAGTGTGTTCATAAT
>PVKE010033014.1:0-18160 GCA_004027555.1 Craseonycteris thonglongyai
GATCTGGCAGATGGTGCCCTTTTTTACTGATAAATGAGAAAGTAGGAGGACGTGGTGCAGTAAGAGGTCCAAATGGGTCTGCACCCCGAAACCTTTAAGCAGCCAAGGTCCTAGCCATTTGCAGGCCACACTGGGCTGGGTGGGTCTCCCCATAGGCCTCAGAATGGGCAGGAGCCTACCCCCGGAGGTGGGCGCAGAGGGCCCCTTTCTGTCCGAGGCGGTTCCTAAGAAGCAAGACCAGGGAGTAACTAAGCAGAGGACCCAGGACCCAGCTCTCGCACATTTGCTCCTCAGATCACACCAGGAGGGCATGAAGCGTGTCCTTAGGAAGAAAGTTCTCCTCAAGGGAGACAAAGAAGGGGAAGGTGTTCCCCTAACAGGAATCTAACTCATGCTCATGCTGTTGGCTCCAACTCAGAGCCCCTGGGTGGAGAGGCTCAAGTCCTGTACCCCCAGGTACATAACTGAGACTTCCCCCCATAGAGTACAATATTGATTAAAAGGTAAGTAATAAATAGGTGCTAACTCGAAGAGCACATATCTATTATTGAAACTCAATCGCTGCAATCCTGTAGAATTCAGCCAACAAGATGGGAGGAGGAAGCTTATTTTATCACTTGCATTGTTTAGAAATGTTGGCACAGGATGATCATGAGAAGCAGATACATTTCTAATTTTGCTTCAGCTTAAAAAATTATTAAAAATTTTTTTTCTATAGTGTTTCCTTTGGTTGCTTAAACGCAGGGTGGACCACCCCATTCCAGCACTTTACTTTTGATCCTGCTGGTGCTTCCTGTTATAAGAGTGTGAATTGTAGGGGATTGAAGACAACTTGATCTCTAAGAGTTTCATCAGCAAGGCACTTGCTCTTCTGGGTCAGTAGGTTTTAGTTCTGGGCCAAGGGAGGGGGAAAAAGCAATTAATATTCATAATAGCCCATCCTTTTCCCATGGTGCTTTGTGCCAGGCACAGTGCCAAGAACTTTCTGTGCTCTATCACTTCTTTCCTTCCAAATGCACCCCTATGAGAGACATTCTGCTGTTATCTCCAGTTTACAGAGCAGGGGGCTGAAGCTTCGAGAGGCTGAGTAATTTCTCCAAGGTCATACAGCGAGTACATAGTAAAGGATGGCTTTGACCTTCAAGCTGTACTGCCTCCTACCATGTGTCCACCTACCACGTGCACATCAACAAGAAGACCGCACACCACAGTAAAATAGTCACCATTTGAGGTTATCTCTGCAGGGCCAGGAACTGTAAACACACTATCATATTTAATCCCTATAACAGCTCTGCAAGGGAGGCATTTAGTACCTTCCACCTAGCGGGAAGATGACATTCAGCAAGGTTAATTGCTTTTACGTTTCAGAGTCAGTAAATGATGGAGTTGATATTCAAACCTATGCTTTTTTACTGTGCTTTTATTTATTTATTTATTTTTTTGTTAACTCACACTTCCTGACTAAGGCACTCAGTGCTATATGGTCCATTGAAGTAGAAATATATAGGCGCACACATAATATGAGAAAAATCTCTATGCTTAAGAAGCAAGATGCTGTCAATCTAGTGGGTGTTCTAGACACCTGATTTCCCAGCCTGCTTTGCAACTAGGGTGGCACTGTCCAGGCCAATGAGATGCTAAGGAGAAGTCTACTGGTGGACGTGGGTGGGTTCTTACAAAGCTTTTACTCTCCTGATAAAAGGGAAATCTCTCAGCTGTCAGAATACTTCTAATTGGGTATTCAGTTACTTGCAGACAAATACAACCTAGATTGATACAGAAAGAAGACTAAGTTTGAATAGCCTTACTTTCCTTATATTTGAGAGTTAACTTGGGTTCTATGCCTGTTTGCATGGATTTTTTTCCTGCCTTCACAGAGTACCCTGAATCTAATTTAAGGTATCTTGGTGTTGTGAACATGACACTCCAAGTGTCTGCTCTGCTCCCAGCCCCTTCTGAGAATAAACACTAGTGGTTTTTTTTTTGGTTTTTTGGGGTTTTTTTTTTTCTTTAAAGATTTATTTTTATTGTTTTTGATATAGAGAGAGATATAGAGACAGAGACAGAGAGAAGGGGGAGGGCCCAGAACAGTCTCCATAGTTGCACATCATTGTTTTTTCCACATACCGGTAGTTTTACTCCACAGGTGGGAGCGGGGCTGCACAGGGCAGGAACTGGGCCGGGGTCTCACCCCGGTGAGAACTGAACTGGGGGCACTCCCCAGTTCAGCATATGGGTTCGCACGGGCCAGGGCCGGGATTCGATCCTTGGTCCCCAGGGCTGCAAAGTGAGCGCTTAACCCACTGAGCCATCCCGGCTTCCCCTACTAGTGTTTTTTTTAATAAATGAGTCCCATGCTTTGGGCCAGGTGGCCATGATTCTCTGTCTAAAGCTAAATTGACTTTGACACTTGGAACTTCCAGTGAGTAGCCTACGAGGTGGTTTGGCAGGAGAGCTGAGCCCAGGGAAGGCATGGTGCAGATGTTCACTGGCTTACCGATGAGGCAGAGGTGGAGTGATGCAAGAAGTCTGAAGCCACAGGGCAAGACAAGCCATGAATAAGCACTGCTATGAATCAGTATAAGTTAGAAAGAAGCAGAAACTGAGCGCTACAGAGAGAGAGGGTTGAAAAGTTATAGGGTAACGAGAGGAGAATCATAACTATGGCATAGCCTGTAAGGCAGGAAGCCACCAGTGGCTGCTACTGAGGGAACAGTAAGATGGCCAGGCCCCTCCCTCATTGACCTTCTGGAGTTCTCCGGAGCCACAGGAACTGCTGTGATTTCTGACGGATCACCGCCAACCATGCTCTGTGGCTGGCAAAGCCCTGCCACCTAGTGTGCCTCCCAGATACACTTACATCAGCCCCATCAGATCACAGTGGTCCTGGTCGTGTGAAAGGGCTTAACCAACATGTTGGCAGCTCTGTGTCAGCATTCCCGCCGTCAGTTTTCCTGAGGTATGGGGACAAATACCCGTGGAGCCAGAGATTACAGATAGGGCGCCTGTGGGCCGTATTTGACCCAACACAGGTCTTATTTAGCCTACATGGTATCCTAAGAAAATGTGCATTCGGATGCCTTTGATTGGGGTGTGCACTCTAATTTGTCATGATCCCCAGCCCTCTCTGTGTCTAATACCTGCCCTACTTTGCACATATAGACGTACATTACCTGCTTGATCCCTGTAGGCACTTGAGTTGCAGCCTCCTAGCAGGAAATTGCAGAGGTGGGCAGGTCGCATATGCTGACCATGTACTCCACACAGCTGACGCCCCCTGGCGGCAGCAGACCCATGCCCTTAGGGAAGGCCAAGAAGCTGCTGCTTCCAGTCTTCCTTGTTTCTAAGAGCTATTGCAGAGACAGGGAGAGAGGAAAAGAGACAGACAGACAGTTGTTGCCACCCCACAGACCACAGAGCTGGGACCCTCTGTCACTTCATCACCCACCTGCTCATTCACTGCAGTGTCTGTTATCTGAAGACCCATCGCCACTTCTGATCATGTCCAGCACCACTTACCGCCGCAGCTCCCGTCGCTCCCGCCGTCTTGCCTTTTACCACGCCTGTCTTACCGCATGCTCATGCGGTTGGCCTCTGTGGTCATAACCAATTAGCGGGTGCTTCTCCTCCTGCCCAGCAAACCATGAATCTCAGCGCGATGTGGTTTCTGGGACAGTGGCTCTGGCAGCAGCGTTAGTGAGCTGGGGCCTCAGGGGGCTGTGCTTTACCATCAGTCAGTTCTGTTTTTGTTTTCTGAAGATTTTTGAGTCCAGAGGGATTCTAGGGGGCTGGGGGATCCAGAAAATAGGGCTAGTGCAGAGGTGTGGCTTGTCTCTGAAAAATGCCAGCCTGTGGAGCAAGTGGAAGGAGAGATCGCTGGGGACTGGTATGTGAGCCAGTTTTCCTCCCAGGAAGGATTAACGCAGAGAAAGAAAGGATCACAAAGATTATTATCCAAACCACAGAGGAGGTAGACGGGGTAAAAGGTGTGTGATGGTGCCAAGTGTGGCAGACACACACAGGAGTGTGTGAGGTGTCCAGGTACGTGCATGCACACTTGTGCACATGTGTACAGGTATGTGTGTACAAGGATTATTATCACTGGGGAGCTGTGGGAAATCAAGTCAGGTAGGAACAAATTACGCAGGGCCTTGCAAGGTAGATGAACAAATTCAGAATCATTCAGTAGATAGTTTAGAGCTCTTGAAGGGAGTTTAGAGCTATTGAAGGGGAGGGAGATTGGGGCCCAGGTACCCCTCTAGGTGATGATCCAAAGGCAAAATGGAAAGGAAATCATCCTAGGATATTTTGAAATCATACTGATTGGCTCAATTTGAAGGGCTCAATGGAACAACCAGTATGTTGATTCCAAAGCGTTGAATTTAAGGGCATAGTGACACGAGCCACAGACTGGAAAGGTTGAGAGAACTGAAAGATTATGACTTCTGTTTTAGAAGTTATGCTTTTGGGAAGCGAGGATGGCTCAACGGGTTAAGCACTTGCTTTGCAGCCCCGGGGTCCGAGGATCGAATCCCAGTCCTGGCCTGTGTGGACTCATAAAACTGGGGTGTGGCCCCAGTTCGGTTCTCGCTGGGGTGTGCCTCCCATGTGGGAGGCCCATGGCCCAGTTCCTGCCCTGAGCCACCCCCCTTGGCCCACCTGTGTGGAATAAAACCATGTCGAGAACTGATGACGTACAACTATGGAGATTGCTCTGGGCCCTCCCCCTTCTCACTCTGTCTCTCTCTGTCTCTCTCTGTCTCGGTCTCTCTGTGTGTCAGAAACAAGAAAATAAATCTTACAAAAAAGAAAAAGAAGAAGAAGTGACATTTCATTCTTCAGAAGGAGACCTGGGTAGGTCTCTTTGATTTAATTGGCTGCTTACAGCATTGCCCAAACAGATCTGCATCTGGAGGGCAATGGGGAAGCCTGGGGAACAAGGGTGGGCCTCTCTCTCACCCACAGTCCTGGGTCTCTTTGCCAACAAGACAACAGGCCCCGAAGCTCCCATTGGACATCAGGTAGCTGTTGCTGGTCTCTTAGTGAGGGCTCCAGCCACAAGGAAACAGATGCAAACAGAGATTCTGAGACAGGCTCAGAAGCCCACGGTCTGATGGGACTTCAGAGCGCTGCTCACAGCCTTTTGCTGGCAAGTACATAGTGACCACATTTAGCCCCATCAGCATGCTGGCAGGCAGCCAGCCAGGTCATTAAATGGAAGCTGACCCATCACAAAAGCAGTGAAGGGCAAGTGATCATTCCACTCCACATCCTTGCCATAGACCACATCCCTGCTCTCTGTGTTCAGACAACTCTAAATATCAGCAGCCCCCAAACTCCATCACGTTGGGAGGCCCCGACAAAGGCAATTGTTCGAGGCTGTTCAAACTTCTTCTGAGAGTTTGAGACCCTTCCTGTAACCAGAGGACCTACATGGGGCAGTTCCTGGCATCAGCTACCTTCCACATTATTTGTACACCATGCACCTGAGTTTTAAACTGGCTGTGAATTTTAGAGCATAGGTCAACAAGAGCTGCCTGTTGGCGCTGTATAATCCTTAAGGCTAGCTCACATTTAAACCACATGCAACAGGACCACTCAGATCATTTGGGGACATGTGGCTTTCCTGTGCTTTCAGGCATTCTGGAAATCTCAGGTGGGTCCATCCACAGGGCACACAGGTGTTTCGTGTGCAGGTTTTGGGTATGGAACTAAGCTGCTCTGACCTTGGAAACATTAACCTTTCTAAGGTTTGGTCTCCTTATTAGTAAAACCGGGGTAATAGTACCTAGGTGAGAGTGTTGTGGTGGTGAATAAGTTATATATAAAGGCTGTTTTAGTTATCTGTGGCTACATAACAAATTTTCCTCAAACCTAGTGGCTTCAAGCAACCACGGCATCCATTGTCTCACAGTTCCTGAGGATCAGGATCTAGTTTGGGACTCCTCACACAGTTCAGTCCCATGTCAGCTGGAGCTGGAGTCCTTTGGAGGCTAGACTGGGACCAGAGGATCCACTTTGAAGGTGGGTCGCTCTAGGGCTGATAAGTTGGTGCTGGTTCGTAGCAGGCCTCAGCGCCTCTCCACATGGGCCCCTAACCGGACTGCTAGTGTGTCCTCGGAGTGTGGTACTGGCTTCCTCCAGAGCAGTCAATCCAGGAGACCAAGGCAGAAGCTGTAGCGGCTTTGATGACTTAGCTTCAGAAGCCACTGTAGACTCCAGGTCATATAGGTCAGCCCTGACTCAGGATGGGAGGGGACCGTACAAGGGCATGAACACCAGGACAGGCATCAGTGAGGGCTGTCTTGGATGCTGGCAGATGCAGGGCTCACACAGTACCTACCTAAAGGCTGGCTGCTAATGAGATTATTATTTATCATTTCCACAAAAAAAGAACCGCACCTTTTCCTTTGTCCTAAAGTGGCCAGTCATTGCTTTTCTTTTATTTATTTGTATTGTTTTTGACAGAGAGAGAGAGAGACAGAGAGACAGAGAGCAGGAGGAGGGCCCAGAGCAGTCTCCACAGTTGTCTGTCATCAGTTTTTGATATAGTTTCACTCCATAAGTGGGTGCTGGTCTGCCCAGAGCAGGAACCAGGCTGGGCGCCTCCTGCATGGGATGCACCCTCCTGCCAGCTGGGGAGCACTCCAGGGCGGGAGCTGAACCGGGGGCCTCCCACATGGGAAGCTTGCTCTGGTGCGAACTGAACTAGGGACACATGCCAGTTCAGTATATGGGTCCACATAGGCCAGGGCCAGGATTCGGTTCTTGGTCCCCGGGGCTGCAAGACGAGCGCTCAACCTAACGAGCCATCCCAGCTTCCCCCAGTCATTGCTTTTCTACTCAGCTCTAGTGGCCTGCCAGTGCCATGGTGATGTCAGAAAAAGCAGCCCCCCTGTGGCTTCACACAGTGACTCAAACGCCTTAAAGATGTACTCTGACACATTGGCCTCTTCTGTTTCTTCCCTTGTTTATAGAATCCAAATCCGCACAGCCACTTCGTTTTCCCAATGAGCTGAATGCCACCGTCAGCCAGGAGCTGCAGGGTGTTAAGCCATCATCGCAGCAGAAAAGACGCTGATGTGGTGTGTGGCCCAGCTCTGTGGGGCAGAGAGTGGTGACCCCAGTCACCTCTGGGACAATAGTAGAGACTGTGCTAGCAATGAGAACGTGCCATTAAGGGGCCACTAAACAAGTGTGTCCTCCCGGGGGTGGTGTTAATCTGCAGCAGGCCAAGCACCTGGTTAATTGGAAGCCACCGTCATGGGGACCTCCCCTACATCATCACAAGCAGACGGCTGCACATCCAAGGACGTGCAGAAGGGCTGCTGATAGGATGGCCAGGGACACCTCAGGGCAGTTGTTCCCAGTGTCAGCGCTTCCCTTCTGCCACAAGAAGAGAACTCCTAATCGTTATCAGGGAACAAGTCACCCCCAAAATAAAAACCACATCTATCAGGTTCCCTTGACAAAGTTCGGGTGAATAGACATCAGTGGAGGTCATATGCGCAACCTGTGGGGAGGGAGCCTGCCTTATTTCTGCTCTTACTCCTTCCTGCTTGCTGGAATGCCAACCAAATGCCAGGAACCCCCGGAGCCATTTTAGACCATGAAGTGACCTTGGCAAGGGAGGTCACATGGGGCAGAGCAAAACGATGGAAGAAACCTGGGTTCCCGACATCATGGAGTTCCCTTCCAACTCCGGACCATCTGCCTTAGATTTCTTGAACATTAAAAAGAAATAAGGGGAAGCCGGGATGGCTCAGTAGGTTAAGCGCTCACTTTGCAGCTCCAGGGACTGAGAGTCGAGTCCTGGCCCCGGCCCGTGCAGGGCCATATGCTGAACTGGGGTGTGCTTCCCATGCAGAAGGCCCCCAATTTGGTTCTCGCCCCCAGTTTGGCCCCTGGCTTGAGGGGGGCATGCCTACCATACAGGAGGCCCCCAGCCCAGTTCCCACCCTGCGTGGGGCCCCAGCCCACCTGTGTGGAACAAAACCATGTTGAAAACTGATGACGTACAACTATGGAGACTGCTCTGGGCCCTCCCCACTTCTCTCTGTCTTTCTCTGTCTCCATCAAAAACAATAAAAAAAAAAAATCTTTAAAAAGAAATAAACCCTTAATTAAAAAAAAAATTTCCACTCTTACTTTGTTTTCTCCTTTTTACTTTGTGACAAACCTAATCCCAACTCGCAGTTTCCTGTTATAAGCCTTGCACCAGCACATATGCATCTACCCGCGCTATGGGGAAGTCTGCAGAAGTGACCCCAGCAGGAAGAAGAGAAGCCATTACGAGGCTTCACGCACCATTTACTGAGCTCTCCTACTATGGACAAGGCCCTGTGAGGGGTTCAAAGAGGAGTGGGTCTCATCCCCTGGAGCTCATCTACTGGTTAGAGAAAGAGGTCAAGCAGTTTCTCCTCTATCACAGGCCCCCAGTTACCACCACTCTGTTCATCCATTTGTTCATTCATTCATTCATTCACTGAACAAATATCCATGAAGAACTTCCACATGTCAGGCATTGTACGAGGTGCTGCAATCAGAATGATGCGCTGAAACAGATGTGGCCTGTGTCCTTGTGAGGCTAACAGCATAGGAGGATACAGAGTATGAATCGTATGGGTCTGCTTTAGGTTCCGATGCCTTTAAAAGAGTAAAATTGTAATTCGTAACATTATTTGTTGTTTCAAAAATGACATATATACAACAAATAAGAAAATAATCACATAGAGTGCAGGAAAAATATTGTTAACATTTTGCTATTTCTCAAAAGTCTTTTTTTAAACATTTATTTTATTGTTTTGGATAGAGACAGGGAGAGAGAGAGACAGAGAGAAGGGGGAGGGCCCAGAGCAGTCTCCATAGTTGTAGATCATCAGTTTTCGACATGGTCTTGTTCCACACAGGTGGGCGGGGGCCACACAGGGCAGAAACTGGGCTAGGCGCCTCCTGCATGGGAAACGCACCCCAGTTCAGTATATGGGTCCACATGGGCCAGGCCCAGGATTTGATCCTCTGTTCCCCAGGATGCAAAGCGAGTGCTCAACCCACTGAGCCATCCTGGCTTTCCTCAAAAGTCTTTGTATAAGTTTGCTTCTGCTTTTTTTTTTAATACTGGGTTTATTTTATTTTGGAACCTGCCCTTTTCACTTCATATCATATTGTGAATATTTGACCATGACAGTAAGATAGTCCCACAACAACATTTTTAGAGGGACTCATGTGCCCCTTAAAGGGAGCTGACAAAAGTCATTCCATCCTCTGTTGTTGGACATATAGGTAGGTCTTACTTTTCACTGTTATAAAGCACTACTATAATGAGTATCCACATAGCTAACCATTTTGTATACTTATGATTATTTCTTTGGAATACATTCTCAGAGGTCAAATTGCTAGGTCAAAAATGTGTGTACAAATTCTAAGAGTTTTGGTCCAAGCCTCGGTTACCTTTAGGTGGTTAGACATCTTTGATCTCCCTCCAGCGAGCCACAAGTTTTGCTGCACGTTTGTATTTTAATATAACGACTTAGTGAGGACTCCCTTAAGGTGATGAATCACTTACACCTTCTCGTGAATCCTTTGTCTACACTATTGCCTCCCCAGAGAAAGAGCAGAGCTCCAGGAGAAGACAGGAATCTGGCAATGGACACAGAACGAGGGGCCAGGCCTGGTAACAGCAGGCCTGGCAGAAATCCTGCTCCAAGATTAGAGCTGCCTGACACCTGCAGAATGTTCTTCCAGAAAGGCAGTCACCGGAAAGGCAGCACGCTGCGATGCAAACTCCAGGTGCTGCTGGCCAAAGTTATAACAGCTCCGGAGAGATGGGGCCACACCGCCTCCCTCAACTCCTCTCCCTTTTCCTTCTTGTCCTCATGCTTTGCCACCGGATTATTATTTCCCAAAGTGAGAAGAGCTTTACCGAATTTTCTATTAAAAAGATAATATAGGGGGAAGCCGGGATGGCTCAGTGGGTTAAGCGCTCACTTTGCAGCGCCGGGGATCGAGGATCGAATCCCGGCCCCGGCCTGTGCAGACCCATATGCTGACCTGGGGAGTTCCCCCAGTTCAGTTCTCTGTCTCTGTATCTCTCTCTGTCAAAAACAATAAATCTTTAAAAAAAAAAGATAATATAAACCCTTTGAAGTAGTTTTAGAGAAATACATAAAAGGAGAAAGGAACAAATAAAAATCACTCTCTAATTTTGCTATCCAATGATACGACCACTGTGAAGACATAAATGAACATCCGTCTAGATGTCTATCTCCCTCTCTCTCTCTCCAAAGATTTATTTTTATTGTTTTTGAAAGAGAGAGAAAGTCAGAGACAGAGACAGGGAGAAGGCGAGGGCCCAGAGCAGTCTCCATAGCTGTACATCATCAGTTTTCAACATAGTTTCACTCCACAGGTGGGCCCAGTGATGGGCATGGCAGGAACCAGGCCAGGGGCCTCCCCCATGGGAGGTGGGCCCCCACAAGCTGGGAGCTTTCTACACGGGAAGCACACCCGGGGCAGGAGCTGAACTTGGGGCCTACCACATGGGAAGTTCACCCTGGGCAGAACCGAACTGGGAGCCACACCCCAGTTCAGCATATGGGTCCGCACGGGCCAGGGACAGGATATGATCCTTGGACCGCAGGGCTGCAAGATGAGCGCTCAACCTGCTGAGCCATCCTGGCTTCCTTTATCTATCTATCTATCTATCTATCTATCTATCTATCTATCTATCTATCTATCTATCTATCTATCTATCTATCTATCATCTATCTATGTTATCTGGAAAGTACCCAGCCATGTAATATGAAAAATAGAGGCATTTATATACACACACATACCAACACAAGCATGTATTTGTATAACTGGAGCCCTTTCATTCTCTTTATTTGTTTCTGAAAGGTGCTACAGTCATTGCCACAAAGATGTTTATACATTGGGCTCTAGGGTTTAAATCTTGACCAACTGCTTACTAAATCTGTGACCTTGGGCATACTTAACAACAGGCTATTTTCCCGGTCTGTAAAATGAGGGTGATAATACCTAATTTAAGAACTGGTTATGCACATTTAATTAGAGAGTATATGTAAAGCACCTGGCATATGCTCAACACTCATTAAATATCAACTCTCATCTTTCCAGGCAAGAAATGTGAATCTACGTCACCATTTGAATGGCAGTTCATTCTTCTATCGTGGGGATGTAGTATGATCTATGTAATAACAAATATTAAATAATGTCTTCTTGTGACAATTTGTTGTTTCCAATCCTCCAATTTGTCACTAATGTGCATCCCAACACTTGCATCCTTGCGCAGTTGTCCAACTGCCTCTATAGAATACATGCCTAGAAGAGGAATTGGGTTAAAGTGGAAGCATATCATAGATGTGCCCCGCAGAAGCATTGCAACAACTGACTTCAAGAGGGAGGTTCTTACCAGTGCAGGAAATGGGAGCACGGATGTCCCCCCCTCAGGCTCTATTTCTAGTTCTAAGAGGCCAGTTGCTTTCTAGAGATACCTACCACCCAATTAACTCTGTTAAAACACTTCCCTCCATCTGTTCGAACACAAAATCCAACTGAATACATTTTAAAGATCTTATTGGCTTTCTGCAATGACTCACGGATCTGACAGCATCCCATCGAGCAAATAGGAAGGAGCTGTACAGAACGGAAGACTTATAGGCAGAAGGGGGCGGGACAAGGAAATTACCAGCAAAAAGTGGATCGTTTCAGGCCAGGTCTCCTTCCATTCAGGAAGATGACCTCACTAGTGCTGACTAGGCAATTCCACACCAACTGGTTAAGATGACATTCCTGGGAAAGGCTAAAACTGCAAGCAGGTTAGGTATTAAGTCTCTGGTGACATGCACTTAGTACCAATGACTCCATGTTGGGCCTGTTGTCTCTTTTGAACAGTCCTTTCTCGGGTTAAAATAAAGAGAGCTGTTTGGTATCATAGCCAGAACCCCACCCCTACCCCCCACTGCACAAAGGGGTAAAATTAATGGTGCCATAATTCAGCTGAAATCAAAACAAAACAAAAATTGCTGAAACAATTCTGCGGAGTCCTCATACATTAAAGCCTGTGTGTGTATGTGTGTGTGTGTATTTAATCTATATGGTATGTTCACTCATAGGCACACAGATTTGATTATATAGGGGAGGGTGTGTGTCTAAGGAATTTACACACACACACACTCTTTCTCAAATATGTGTGTATGAATAAAGCATCCATGACCAAAAATTTAAAGCAGAAAAATATAATCCCCTTTTCTCAAGTCCCAGACTGATGTTTCCTACAGAAATATTAAATATACCTTTGTTTGCTCATGTTTACAAATGCTACAGAGTACAACAATCTCAGATTTTGCCAGTTGCTTGAGTTCCTGTTCACGGAGAGTTTACTTACATTTATCCAGCATCTACCAATCCCCATGCATGCCAGTTAACTGGGAGTCTATTGTATTCACTTTCCCGATTTTCACAGATATTGCTGATCTACGGCTGGCATTTCTGAAACAAGCCTGCAGCATAAAACAAGAATAGGTGAGGGCTGCAGCCAGGGGCGCTGGGGAACCAGCAGAGTGCTTGGAATGGACTAGCAGGTGAATCCTGGCAGCTGTATCCCATGTTAGGTCTCCTCGCCACCCTCCTGAAAAAAACCTCTGAATACAGAACCTCAGCTGCTCCCCTTTTTAACATCATACCCGCCAGAGAGATACACAGAGGTCTCAATCACTTTGTAAAATTCAGTTTTACTTTAAACTTCTGAAGACGAGGCACCATGCAGGCCTGACTTGGGATGATGAAGTTGTTCATTGGATAAGGTGACCAGATTTTAACATTGGTAAAGCGGGACACCATTGACCGGGGGGGAGGGGGTTCTTGATTAGAAATTTGGTCTATCTCCCGCTGTTCCCTAGCTTGTCGTGCATTCTTTCCAAAAATCGGGACTTTTTTAAAACACCGCGGGACACAGGACAAATTGTTAAAAATTAGGACTGTCCCGCCAAAAACAGGACGTCTGGTCACCTTATCATTGGATCATCTGGTGTAGCTGCCTCCAGCGAGGCCAGGCATTTCCCAACAATGAGTTCCCTGGAGTTTCCTGGTTTGGAGTCAAGCCCCTGGGACACTTCCTCTCAGCTAAGCAGACCAGGCACTTAGGCAGAGGAAAGCTCTCGCTGCTGCTGCTTTTTTTCTCAATGGAGTTGCATCTGCAGTTTGTGTCAGTTCTACTAATAAGGCTGGTTAGACGTGAAGCCATCGCGCCCTCCAGCCAAATGTTAACAAGGAGATAAGGTGGGAAGTCCATGTTAGTTTCATTTCTAAACACGTCAAAAGTTTCTCCAAATGCAATTTAAACTGCAGTGGAATCTCCACCATCCCTAATTACGTACTTCATCAGATTCCCAGTTTCCATCAGACATCAGCTGAAAAGAGCCACGTGTCAGGAAACCTGTATAAGCCCTAGGTCGGAGGCTAAAAACCAGCTGGTAGGACAGTTCACTTTACTCCAGTCTCCTTGTCCCATGACAATGACAATACACGCACTTCCCATTTAACTTGTGGAGTTGCCACAGTAAGAACCCATTGAAGTAACATGAAGGTATTTTGGAAATATACAACGCAAGGTATTCATTACCGCTGGCCTGGCTGATTGGAGTTGCTTGAGAAGATATAAAAGGGAGGAGGGGAAAGGCTGATTTTAGTCAACTAGCTGCTCCCATCATCCTCCTGAGCCGACACAAGGCTAATTCTTCTCTTTTCACGAAAGCCTAGGGGTGCTTAATCCTGCTCAGCTCTTGCTCTCGCTTCTAAATCCCTTAGCGGGAAGAGATCCTATCCCACTCAGGTAATTTACTCCCCAGCTCAGAAATCCTCATTATCTGGGAGTTCTTTCCATCTCTACCCACAGCCCCTTGCACAGCCAGGTAAATTAATTGCCTCCTGTTTGCAGTTTGCAGGGGATAAACATTACCTTCTTCACCCTGGCCTGACTTTGAAGGCTGTTGAGATTCTTCCTCTGTTGCTGTGTTTTCTTCTTTCTCTCTCCCGTGGAGCAAAGGCAAGAACTTATTTTATATGCACTGAAGAGAAATGTCAACAATTTACCTTACGTGCAGTTCAAACGAGAACCCTGCAAGAACGGAAATCTCCGAATGAAGTTGAGGACAGGCTTCTTGCTAAGGGGAATATTTAAGTGTGGCTAACACAGCAACATAGCCAATGCCGGCTCCTGGAGTTTGCTCAGGGAGTTTGCATCCGATGCCCAGGAAAGAACAGCGAGGGAGGGTACATAAGAGAAAAACAATGTTTTGCAGTGACAGTTCTAGAGTCATAAGTCACAGGGCTTGTCACTGACCCAGCCAGGATAGGTGCCCAGCAGTGCTCTGTTTTCCAGATTCTTCTTTGTCAAGACTTGAGAACGCTCTGAAGGCACTCAACAAACAAGACTCAGGGGCATCTATCCCCACCATCTGCATTTTACAGAAAAAAAGGAATTCAAATATAGTCACGCGTCACTTAATGATGGGGGCAATATGCTGAGAAATGAGTCGTTAGATGGCATAGTGTCCTACACACCTGGGCTGTATGGCTCAGCCTAATGCTCCTAGGGGTACAAGCCTGGACAGCATGTGACTGC
Source organism: Craseonycteris thonglongyai (assembly GCA_004027555.1). Taxonomy (NCBI): domain Eukaryota; kingdom Metazoa; phylum Chordata; class Mammalia; order Chiroptera; family Craseonycteridae; genus Craseonycteris; species Craseonycteris thonglongyai. Next base: position 14,645 of record PVKE010033014.1, read on the forward strand.
ATGGAATTCTGTAGGCATTGTACACAACGGTATTTGTATATCTAAACATGGAAAAGGTACAGTAAAAACAGTATGAAAGGTAAAAACAAAGTGGTACACCTGTGCAGGACACTTAGCAGGCCTAGAAGTTGCTCTGGGGGAGTCAGTGAGTGAGTGGTAAGTGAATGTAGCCTAGGACATTACTGTACACTACTGTAGACTTTATAAACACTGCACTGAGGCTATACTGAATGGATTTTTAAAATAGTGTAGTGTTGTGCTATGATGTTACGGCGGCTACATTGTCAGTAGGCGCTAGGAATTTTTCAGCTCCCCATTATAACCTTATGGGACCACTGTGGTACCAAGACGCCCTTATGCGGCTCACGACTACCTCTCCTTCCTTGTTCTTCCATTTTGTACCCACGTGATGAACTCCTTATCCAAGCTCAGCAGTTTTTCAGCGGCACTAAAGTATTGGAATAAGTTTCAGCAGGGCGACTTCTTTCTGTTTTTGCTTCCAGTACAGAGGGTCTGCTTTCCAGAGGCAGATCACTTTAATTTGAGTATTAAGTGGTCAATTGGGCGGCAGCAATGGGAAATCTGCCCCCTGCAAAGTCCAAGTTGGCTTACACCAAGGCGGAGAGAGAAAGGATTTCTGAAAGCCAGAAGCCCACTCCCCTTTAATCCCTGCCATAGGAAGGCTTTCCCTGTGGTCGTTGTATGTGAGAGTGAGTCTCCAAGCCCAGGGTGACCTGCCAAGTCTTGGAACACAGCCCACCTTCAGCTACAGCATCCCCTCAGCATGTAATCCTTGGCATCAGATTCTGACCCTAAGCCAGCCCCTAAGATAAAGGGCATATAGCTGGAAGCCCCCAGCACTCAGCCCTGGCTCCATGTACTGAAAGGGATTTCTGTTCCCCAGAAGGCTGACTTGAGCCACTACTCAGACCAGTCAGAGAACTCTCTTCGGGTAGAGCCCACCTTTGGGAGAATGGATTCAGGGAAGGCCTTGGAAATCAGCTTCTGACCACATGGGCAGGGAATTCTGAGATTCTGGGTAAGTGGAGCACATTCTGGAATAGGGGTGGGGAACAGACTCTGGTATGCTGTCCTCTTGGCCCCATGACCTTTGCCCCTTGAGGGGGACGAAGGCAGAGAGGGTTTGGAGCAGGGCCTTCTAAAGCTCACTACACTTGTTAGCTGTAGGCAAGTTGCTTAACAGACCTTTGCTTCAAATTCCCCATTTGTTAAGTGGGAATAATAGTAACACCTCATGAGTTATTGTGAGCACTAAGTGAGATCATGCATGTCAATCACTTGGAACAATGATGGATGGCTCTTAAGCACTCAGTAAATGGGAGCCATGGTCAGTCTCATTTTATACCCATAGACTCTGAGTTCCAAGCAAAAGACCACCCACCCAAGATCTGCATTCACATCCAGTTCCGTGTAAACACTCTTGCAACTGCCACAGAGCAGAGAAGAATGTCCTACATCACCATGCAATAGAAATAGGATGCAAGTCACTACGTTATTTTAAGTTTCTAATCCCTACCTTAAAAACAGTAACAAGAAACAGAAAAAAATCAAGTGTAAGAAATTACTTCAGGGGAAGCCGGGATGGCTCAGTGGGTTGAGCGCTCACTTTGCAGCACCGGGGACCTAGGATTGAGTCCCGGCCCTGGCCCGTGCGGAACCATGTGCTGAACTGGGAGCTCCCCTAGTTCAGTTCTCTCTCTGTATCTCTCTCTCTCTCTCTCTGTCAAAAAACAATAAATAAATAAATAAATATTAAAAAAAAAGAAATTACTTCAGCAGTTAATCAATGTAAAAGTTATTATTGAGATGTTTCACCTGTCTTCTGTACTAAAACATTGGATCCAGTGTTTATTTGCTACTAACAGCACATATCAACTCGGAGTAGCCACATTTCATGTGCCCAGTAGCCACGGGCGTTGGACCTTGCAGCTCTAGACCCTGCTACTCTAAGCGTGGCCTGCTAACCAGCTGTATTTGTACCACCTGGCAGCTCATTAGAAATGCAGAACCTCAGGCCCCAGCCAGACCTACTGACTCAGAATCTGCATTTCGGCAAGACCCGCAGGTGATCTGCTCACAGACTGAAGTCTGAACAGCCAGCTGGGAGCTTGTAGAAAGCAGAAAGGAACTCTCTCCTCTCGTTTTTCCTTTTTTTGTGCCTCTTTCCCTGTGGCTTTCCAGAGTGGGCAGCCCTGGCTCCATTTGAGACCCCTCTAGAGAGTTTTAAAAATAAGATACCTGGACTCCACTCTAGACATGTTGATTGAATTGGCCCAGGGAAGGACCTGAGCAATAGACTTTTTTTTTTTTTTTAAAGCTCCACAGTTGCTACTGATATGCATGCAGCCTGGGCAGAGAGTCACAGATTCGCCCAACACTCAACACTTGGCCTCGTCCAGTCCTGCCATGTGACCAGGGTAAACACACCTGAACTTGTACCCTGGGGGCTTTGGAGCAAGTCAGCTTGAACAATGCACAGGGTATAAGCAGTCCAATCTCTGTAAAACTTCACAAAAAGTCCAAACTGTCTCACAAACATCCAGGAATGGTGACAATAGTGTTTCTTTGAGAAACTAAGGCATTCTCGGCTGCTAATGTCCATTTTTGGCTGCAGGTTACTTGGCTATTTTCCCCTGAGGGGGACTGAAATATGGGGGAAACATAGGATTCATACATTTATTTAAAAAATTAAGTGTCCAAATAAAAGTGCCCATGTCCAACATATGATATTGTTAGGCCTTTCTGGGAAACAGTGATTTGTTCATAAATAAACACATATTTATTGAATCCCTACTGTGTGCTCCACCAAATAGGGCTGCAACAATGTTTCCACATGACAAGCTGTACCTTCAAGGACCCCACCAGGTCATGGGGACCAGCAAGGATCTGGAATTTGGGAGAGTTGAGTCCTAGCTGTCCTTCAGTTTTTGACTCTGTAAAAAATGAAATAAAGTCTAAGATCTTTCCTACCAGGGCTTAGGGCAGGGATTCCCAACCCCGTGCCCGTGGGCGCCATGGCACCCGCGGCCCGATTTGTGTGCGCCCACCATTATTTGACTGCATCAGAAGTTTTTCATAAACACTAAGTAAAACTATAATTTATTTTTATACATTTGTTAGAATTTTAAAATATTGTTTGAGTATCTACGCAGGTTTATTATATTCATTGGTATGTTTGCGATATCGTATGTATAAGTTGTTCCCTAGCTGTCGCCTTTGTCCATGTCGCGTCTTGTTTAGCCGCTGCGCTCTTTAAACTCTCCTCCCCCCAACCGGGAGACGCCAAGTTGCCATTGTGATTGCGGTTGCTGGACTGATCAGGTCGTGACGGTTAGCTAGGATCACAGTGTTTTGATATATTCGATTTTAAATGAACTAAAAGCGAGGTAGGTAATCTATTATTATGGTGGCAATTTGATATGATATTGTAGTTCTATAACTATTTTTATTTTTATTTTTTTAGTCCTAAAATGAGTGGACCAAATAAGAGAAAAC
>PVKE010033015.1:0-18162 GCA_004027555.1 Craseonycteris thonglongyai
TGCTTGAGCTGGACCACACCTGAAGGATTCCTGTCCTCACTAGCTTGCGCAGAACTCCCTGCAATGTGTCAGTCCTTCAGAGTAGCTGGACTATGTTGAGCTGATGCCATCACTGCAAACCTCTCTGTCTCTGAAAAACTAAGACTGAAGTTTAAGGGAAAATTGGGATTTTTTTTAAATTAAAAAACTTGATTGAAGAGTTTCTGTTCAAAGATTGTTTCTTTTTATTGGGTCAAAGCAGAGCTGACGGTGTGAGGCTCAGGAAGCCAAGCCTTTGGGCTGTGTCACAGAGTTGTTCCTTTGTACAGGAGGCTGCCAACTGGGCCTCCAGCGCCCTGTGGCAGACCACTGCCCTTCTCCCCATGTCTATTTTCCTGTCTAGTCACTCAGACCTGCTCCTCTAAGGCAGTGCTGCCTGGAAAGGGGCCTTGAGGGAAGCCCCATCCCCTCTTATCTCAGGAAAGAAGTTGGGTCTGGGGTGAATCTGCTGTGAGCTTTGTCTGGTATTTGGGAACCAATCCTCCTTCTATCCCAGGTTCAGTCCTTGTTCCCCTGCCCCCACTTCCTGCAGGCTCCTGTGAAGGAGCCAGCTCCTCCGCCTGGCCCAACCTGGATACTCTCCAGCAGTCTGTGAAGTTAGTCAAAGACATATTCCTGCAATTCCATGTGGGTGACACAAGCCAGTCTCCCTTCGTCTCATCCTCTTTACACTTGTCCTCCTAGGCCTTTGAGCAAAGCAAAACCTTTTAAATTCTTAAGTTAACTATTATTACTCCTTTCAATGTTTAGCTTCATAAAAGACTGTTCAAAAGTTGCTCTCTACTTCCGTCTCATTTACTCTGTGCCTTCACTTCATTTGCTGCTCGATGAGAACTCGCCAATAACTCCCTAATACCCAGCGCTATAGACTCAGGTTTCTGCAGCCTGGGCCAAAAGTACCCTTTTCGGGGACCATGACAGTGCTGGCCTCTCTTGGCTTCTCCTGAAATGTCTGAACACACAGGTTCAGTCTTGTATCCTCTTTCCAATCTGATTGCTCTCCCTGGCCACCTTGTTGCCAGTCTTTATCTCCAACCCATGCCTCTCTCCTGAGCTTCAAACAATCTAGAACTCTTCTAGAACTGTATCTCAACTTGGAAGTTATCTTTAAGCTCAACTACCAGCTCGCCTCTTCCTGTGCTTCCTACACTGTTAGCATCACCATGAGCTGAGCCAGTGACACAAGCCAGGACCCTGCAGCTCATCTGCAGCTCCATCTTTATCCTCACCCTATCCCATCAGCTCCAACCTCAACATTCCTCCATCCCCTCAGCCACTGGACAATCTGGCTTCCTAGTCAGTCCCCTTTTAATATCTTTCTTCCAAACTATTCACACTGTAGCTAGAATGAGATTTCTAAGGGACAAAATATGCTGTGTCTCCTCTGCTTAAAGAAGCCCTATGACACAGTCCCACTTCTTTCGGTGTAATACCCGAAAGAATTGAAAGCAGATTCTTGAAGAAGTATTTGTACACTCATATTCATAGCGTGATTCGCAATGGCTGAAAGGTGGAAACAATACAAGTGTTCATTGATAGATTGGATAAACAAAATGCAGTATATAGATATAAAGAATATTGCCCTGCCTTCAAAAGAAATGAAGTTCTGATACATGATACAATGTGGATGAACCTTGAAAACATGATGCTAAGTGTAATGAGCCCGTCACAAAAGGACAAATGTATGACTACTTAAATGAGAAACCTAAAATAGACTCAGAAATAGGAAGTAGAATGATGGTGGTTGCTAAGGGGTGAGGGAGGGAAAATGGAATGTTATTTAGTGGGTACTACAGACTTTCAATATGGGAAGATGAAAAAGTTCTAGAGATGATTGGTGGTGATGATCGCATAGCATTTAATGTGAATGTGCTTAATACCAATTAAACCACTTAAAATGGTAAATTTTCTTGTATATTTTGCCATAATTATAAAAAAAAATCCCCTTTGGTGACTTCCCATTGTCAGTGCAATGGTATAATGATGGTTACTGGGTTTTGGCTGCCCAGCATCTCAGCCTCCACAAGTGGGCAGTAGAACCATACTTCTCACCATGGGGGTAAAGAGGCCAGACACTTGCTCTCCTTGATCCCAGCAACCTGGACATGGGTATCTGACTTGAGCTCAGCCAGATTCTGTGCCTGGAGCAAGAACCGAGAAGAGGGAAGGACAACTGAGGATTCATTGAGGTGGTGGGCCTAGTGTGTCCAGTGGCCCTGGGTCTCCATTGTCCTGTGTGGAGAAAGCAGGAATTGTGATATTTAGGTTGGTCTAGAAAGGTTTGATGGATGTAATGCTGAGAGCACATTTGAAGAATCTCCACCCCAACCCCTCCTTTGGTGTGGGGCCCTCGGTGGTCCTGGCAGTCAGTGTCCCACATTTCCTGCCCTTTTGAGTCTGTTCCTCCTATCAGTTCCGTGACTTCCCAGTATCCTTCCAATAAACTTCTTTTCTCAAACTAGCCAGCGTTGTTTTTTATTATTTGCAACACAAGACCTGCTGGTCCAGACTCCTTGGCAGGACTCCAGGACAAGAATGGTAGCCATGCCTCTGGTCTTCAGGCGCACAGAACCACCGGGTGCATACCGTATTTTCCGGCGTATAAGACGACCCCCTAATTTTACAGTTAAAACATAGGTTTAGGCCTATATTCGCTGTATAAGACTACCCCCCCCCCCCGAGCTGTAGTCTGATACAGCGAATATAAGCCTAAACCTATGTTTTAACTGTAAAATTAGGGGGTCGTCTTATACGCCCGGTCGTCTTATACGCCGGAAAATATGGTACCTCTGAGCATTGCTCACACTGCTTTCTGCCTTGCATGTCCTTCCCCACTGCTGTCTTACCTGGTGAGTCCTGCATTGATTAGTTCTGGCTCAAGCATCACCCCAGCTCAGCCTTTCTGTCCTTCCGCAGTGGTAGCACAATCAGTAAGAGCACAGATTCCAGAATCCAACAGGGTTTGGATCTTGGCATTGCCAGTTTCCAGCTGTATGACCCCAGGAGTGTGAATTAGCCTCTCTCTGTGCCTCAGTTTCCTTATCTGTATTCTGTTTACATGTACTAGTAGTACTAGTATGTTCCACGGAATATTTGGGACATGCTCATACAGCCGCTCCTTACTTAACTACCTACCTGTTTAATGACTGATTGGACTTAGGATCAGTTCTCCAGCGCAGGGAATCCCCTTTCTTTGCCTGTCTCGTTCCTGCTATTGGTTAGTTCACTACACAAAGCATTCGAAATCACATAAGACTACGTTTTTATGTCATTTATAAGTGTGGTGTCTCTTGATACCTATTGAAAAATACCCTATGGCGCCATGATACACCACAAGACATCCACCTTTAAGCTCCTCACTTATCAGACCAATTCGTTTAATAACCTAGTCATAGGAACAGAACTCAATTGTGTAAATAAGGAGAGCTAAATAAAATTTCATTGTTTATCTGTATTCAAATTTAACCAGCTCACCTGTCTCAGCAGGAGCGTTCCACCCTGAACACACCCTGCCCTTCAGCACTGTCCTGCCCAAACTTCCCTCTTCTGGATTACCCATCTCCAGTCAATATGCCCTACTTGCTGACAGTTGAGCAGCACCTCCTCAGTGGAGTCTGGAGCTCCCAAGCCAAGTGTGTGGCCCCTTACTTTGGTGGCCACTCTTTCTGTTGAGGCCTTTATGGTATATCACTCTGTACTGTGGGCATTTGTGAACCTGGGCCCTCCCCCATCACCAGGAGCTTTGGGGCAGAACCAGATCATGATCATTTCTGTGTATTCTCAAGACCTGGCCTGAGGCCTGCCCCTGGACATCTGTCAACCAGTACTTAACTGGGGACCATTAACTGCAGAGTAAATTGTGTTCCATCATGTTCATAAGTCATTATTTACTTACCTTTTCTTATATTTGGGCCTTTTAGGCTAGTTTCCATTTTCCTTTTTGGTGTGGATCGGCTTCTGTGGGCCTCTGTGCAAATTCTTTTTATTTCCTGTGGAGTCATTTCTTTAGACCTAGTTTCCAAAGCGAAGTTACCGGGGAAAGGTGCTGGCTAGTTTTGTAGGTCTTGTTATATGATGCCAGTGTTCCTCTGGGACAGCTCAAACCTGGTGACAAAGCTCCTTGTTTCTATGAATCAGTTACTTTACTACCCTGCAGCTCGGTGAGTCCCAAGTTAGGGGTCCCTCTGCAGGGCACTGTGGACCATGGAGCTTCTTTTTATGTTGTGTGGACAGGAATTGTGATATTTAGGTTATCTAGAAAGGTTCAGTGTAATGCAGAGAGCACATTCGAAGAATCCCTGCCATAACCCCATATCTTGTCTGAGCCTGGGCGAGCTCAGTGTAAAGACACATTGGAGGTCACTATTTGTCTTCTGATTGGATTGTCCACCATCATTTGGCCAGCAGATGCATGAGATTCTGAAAAATCTGAAAGTGAAAAATGGTGACTGTTCCACCTATTGACTTAAGATGTTCTGGTTTGGGGAGAAGTCTGCTATTTCAAGCCTGCTTGGTGTGACATCTCACACCACCTCCTAGAAGCTAAAGCATCCTCAGGCTCTGCCCAGCTCCAGAACCACTGCAGATCCCGCCAAGGAAAGTTTGGGATGGTGTCAGGAAATGAGGCTACCTGCTAGTCTGTAAAGAGGCTTGTTCAAGGATGGTGGAATATTATGTGGATATAATGAATGGTGTCCATAATGGAGCATATTGAATGCCACACTATTTGCTTCTCTGTGCCAACTAACATGATTTCTACACCAAAAATGGGAGGGAGGGAAGCCAGAATGGCACAGTGGGTTAAGCGCTCACTTTGCAGCTCCGGGGACCCGGGATCGAATCCCGGCCCTGGCCCGTGCGGACCCATGTGCTGAAATGGGGAGTGCCCCCAGTTCAGTTCTCTCTCTGTCTCTGTATCTCTCTCTCAAAAACAATAAATAAATAAATACATAAAAATGGGAGGGATTCTCCACTTTTTTACAAGCTTCTCCAGGATTCCTTTAAATAATGCCATCCCACCTACCCCCACCCCCATCCCCTTGCATTTGCAGGCAGGGAAATATTGTTTAGCATGTAGCTTTGGTAGTGTTGCCCGATGAAATACAGGACCCAGTCAACTTTGAATTTCAGATAAACAGTGAATGATTATTTTAGTATATCGCAAACATTACATGGGACATACTTTCTTAGATTTATTTTTATTGTTTTTGACAGAGATACAGAGACAGAGAGAAGGGGAGGGCCCAGAACAGTCTCCATAGTTGCACATCATTCGTTTTTCCACATAGTTTTATTCCACAGGTGGGTGCGGGGCTGCACAGGGTAGGAACTGGGCCGGGGTCTTCACCCCGGTGAGAAATGAACTGGGGGCACTCCCCAGTTCAGCACATGGGCCCACACGGGCCGGGGCCGGGATTCGATCCTCGGTCCCCAGGGCTGCAAAGTGAGCACTTAACTCACTGAGCCATCCTGGCTTCCCTGGGACATACTTTTTAAAGTATTTGTTTTTTGTCTGAAATTCAAATTTCACTGGGTGTCCTGTATTTTAGTTGCTAAAGTTGGCAACTCTAACTTCGAGGGATCTGGTGGCTGGACAGAGGTGGTGGTAGAGGCTCTTCAGGCTGGAGTTGCCCCAAGAAAAACAGACGAGGCTGGAAAGGGGAGGCCAGTGGGATGGTGGACGTGGCTCCCCAGTTGGGCTTCTGTCTTCCTCAGTCTCCCCAGGGTGGACAAAGAGCCTACGTGAAGCCTCTTGAGAAGCCAGTGGTGCCACCTATTGAGGAGCAGAAGCTGGAAGACCCCGAGGTCTCTGGGGAGCCAGACATCAAGATGATAAGCAGGGCTGGCAGGAAGGTGGGAAAAGTTCTTTTCCTGCCTGGGAGGACATCTGAACTAGCCATTGCTCCAGGGTGTGGGAAGACCCTGGCTCTTGGGCTGCCAGCCTCATGCCGCCTCAGTCACCATGACACCTTCTTTGCCAAAGCCACCTTCTTCAGAGCCAAAGCTGGACCTGCAACCAGAACCAACAGTCAAGTTTCTGTTTACACTCCTGAGTGTGGCGGAGCCCCCTGAGCCCAAAGAACCTCAAGAGTAAGGGAAAGAAGACTGAAGGTGCTCCCCCACCCCCCATTAACATGCAGAGCTGGGCCAGGACTCAGCCCTGGCCCAGTAGGACTGAAGGAGCCTGGGTCGAGGGTTGCCCCACCCACTTTGCTCCCCTCCTCTAGCCTCTCAACCCACTTGGCCAACCCTCACTGTACACCTGCCTTAGGGACTTGGAGATCCAGTTCCTGGATAAGGAAGACTGGGGTCCCCAGCAGACTTCAAAGGAAATCAGATACTTACAGAATGCTTGCATGAGGTGAGCAGGGCCAGGGCAGGTGGGGCAGGTAAGGTGACAGGGCTTTCCTCAATGGAGGTCAGGGCCTGTGGCTTGACAGCTGTGCATTTGCACCTTCACTTGCCCTTCTTCCTTCCCTCCTTTGCTTTTTCCCTCTTCTATTCTGGATGACCTCCTTGCTGACCTACAGGTCCCTTCCCTCCCACACATCAGCATCCTCTTTGTATGTGAGTGGGACCTGCCCGACAGGTCTGGGGGCCACAGCTCTTTCCCATCAGTTGACTGTGTGCCTGGTTATTGGGGAGTCTGTAAGGTTGCCTGTTAGGGATGCCTCACCTTTCATTGTTCAAGAACTTGAGGGCTATTTTGATCTAGGGGTGGAGGGTGTTCTCTGCATGTCAGGCCCTGGAGCTTGGGTCAGCACAACCCTATGGCCATTTACCAGGGTCAGGTGTCCACCTGGAAACGGGTCTTGGGGTGGGGGTGGGGGGAGCGTGATGCCATTCTCCCGGAGCTGCACGTGGACTCCCATGGGCATGGATCTGAGTGGTCAGCTCGGCTGACTCACAGCTTGCAGCAGGGTAAGTTTCACACAGGAACCACCCAGAATCCTGTCACAACCCCACTGCAGCCCAACAGGGTGGGGTGGCTAGCCCCTGCTGCCTCCTTTCAGCGGGGACCCCAGCCTGTGTGATGAAGCAGCCTGCCCTCCTCTGGCTAAAGAAGAGAAAAGCACACTTGGCCTCTGGCCCTCTGCTACGTCACATGGGAGAATGATTCCCTTCCTGTCTGTGGCTTTGCCGGGACAATGTGGGGGTGCAAAAAATAACTCTCCTCCCACCTTCTAAGTTCTTCTAACTGGGCTAATAAATTAACATGAGACAGATTAACAGGAGAAAATGTCCAAAATTTATCACAGATGTACAGGTGTGCCATACATTGAGACACGAAGTCAGATTGAACACTTGAGGTTTATATGCCATATTGGGCAAAGGAGAGGGGACAGGGGTCTGGGACTTCAAAGGAAGTGTGGACAATTCACAGGTAGTGGAGCAAGAGCAAACATGTGGAAATCAAATTCTTGCTGGGCCATCCAGAAACGGTGAGACATAGAGGGAGGTCTAATGCACAGGCTAGATTTCTCCCTGCCTGCCACATTTGGTTTGTATTATGGTGCTAAGGTGATGTTCTCTTCTCCTAAGGGGACTTTCTAGCTGAATTCCTTTAGCCAGGAAAGGGAAAGGGTTAAAGTTTCTGAGTCTTGCTTCTTAATAACCAACGTAAAATCAACATTCCAAAAGGCATATTTAGGGATGGCAAAACTTTGGTCCCCTTCAACAGCAAGACTGGGTTATGGGTGAAACCTTGGCCTCAGGTGGCTGTGCCAGGTCACAGGGCTCATGTAGGAGGCATGGTTTTGGGGGGTGCTGCCTAGGACAAGAGCCTGGGGCTGAGGGGGGCTCTCTCTCAACCCTAGGCTTCGAGAGTCACTGAGTATTAGTCAAGCAGATAACCTGGCTCTGGGGGAGAAACTGCAAAACCTGGTGAGACCCTCAGCCCAGGACCCTCTTCCTTTACCATGCCTCCTTCCTGCCTGCCAGCTCAGCTCCCATGCTGGGGGGGCCTCTGGCAGTCCTACCCAGGTCAGCTACCCACCTCTGGCCCCTGCAACCTTTTGTTGCAGCCCAACTTGCTGTATAAGAGACTGAAGGAGGAAGGGAAGGCCACTCAGGAGGAAGAGAAGGCTGCCCAGGAGTGAGCCCAGGCGGTCTAGGAAATGATGCTGTTCCAGGTGCACAGGCAGCCTCACTCCAGCTCCCTTTGCCTACAACAGCCAGCTTCCAAAGAAGGCCACATTGCTCACCGTGCAGCCTGACATTCCTCATGACCACAGAAACCAATGGCAGCCTTGGCTGGGCTCGAGGCTGGAAGCCATGCACCTCCTCGGGAAGCCACTCCATCAGGTCGTCTCCAGGTCCCAGCAATAAACTCCGCAGCTGAGCTGAGGCTCCCGTAGTATCTGTGGACCCTGTGAATCAGGTGGAACAGGAGGTCAGGAGCTCCAAACTGAGCTTGGTCCCTGTACTACTGTCAGACACCACCCAGCTCCCAGGGTTCTCCTTTTTTTTTTTTTAATTAGGACAGGAATCGATCTTTATTTATTTTTTTATTTATTTATTTATTTATTCATTTTGACAGAGGAGAGAGAGAGAGAGATACAGACACAGAGAAAGAACTGAACTAGGGGAGCTCCCAGTTCAGCACATGGTTCCACGCGGTCCGGGGCCGGGACTCGATCCCTGGTCCCTGGCGCTGCAAAGTGAGCGCCCAACCCACTGAGCCATCCCGGCTTCCCCTCCCCAGGGTTCTCTTGTGCGGATCTTTCCCACCCCAGAGGAGGTTTCAGGTCTGGCTGGTGTCAGCCTCAAGGTCAATGTCCTATGATAAGTGCGAAGGCAGGACCAGAAGGGGGCCGCACCTCTTCCTGGGGGAGGATGAAGGCACCCTGTCTATAACTCCAAAGGGCAGATATACCAGGGAGGGGCTGGAAGAGCCATATCCCCACTGTGTCCTTGGATAGGTCTCTTCCCCTTTGTAAGTCAAGTCATGGGGCATAGTGAGAGCTCCCCAGGGGCCTACCACACTTCAGGCTAGAGATGCATCTGGAATTTGAATTCTCACCCCTGCCCTCCAGCCAGGGCCCCCTGGAGCCTCCCTTGAGACCTCATTCCCTTCACTAATGGGGCTCTCCCAGTCATGGGCCACACAGTCCTAGGGCCTGAGCACCCCTCCTTATCCTCTTCAGGACTGGCTGCCTGAGCTCCCAGCCATGGTCACTGTGTCCTGGCCACTGAGAGGCCCTCAGGGTGTGTGCCCACTAACCTTGCTGCCCTCAGCATCTGTATAGCCCCAGGGAGTCTGAAGAGGACCCAACAAAGGAGACTGAAAAGGAACAGCCAAAAAAAGGGGAGGGAAATGGCACTATAAAGGCCTAGAAGTCAAGTGACTTAAGGAGGATGAGATGATTCTCTGTGACTAAGGCTGCTGCCAGGTAAAGTAGGAAGAGAGAACAGAACTGACCACTGGCTTTGGCAACACAGTAAAGTTGACCTTTCTTTTTTTTTTAACTGAACTGGGGGCCTCACTGCATTCGGGAAGCACACCCCAGTTCAGCATGTGGGTCCACCTGGGCCGGAGCCAGGATTCGATCCTCGGTCCTCGGGGCTTCAAAGCGAGCACTTAACCCGCTGAGCCATCCTGGCTTTCCCGTGAAGTTGACCTTTCAAGAGCAGTTTTGGTGGAGTGGTAGGTAAAGCTCGAATTGCAGTGGCCTCAGGAGAATGGAGGAAAGGAATCGGGAACAAACATGGGTGACCGTGAGGGTGGAAGAGAGCATGTAGACACCATCTGACTCCCAACAGAGTTCTCGGGTGTCACACACATAGCTGTTATACTCAGGCAGAGTCAGATGTCGCATACTATTGTCCAGATGTCATGTCTGTGACTTCACAAGTTCAAGAGACTTAATTCTTCCAGGTGTGGATAAAGCATAAAGCTGTTGCTTGTAGTATCACCTTGTTTGTTCCTCAATTTATCAGCTGATCTTGGCGTCCTACTGCCTGCCTGATGGTGACTGTCTTCCTGAGTCCTCATGAGGAATATGTGTGCTCCCCACACTGACAGGCTTCTGATAAGATCGAAGGTCAATGTCCTGGTTGCTGATAATCACCTTGCCAAGAACAGTGGCTTCCTGGTGCACATCCCTGAAGTCTGATCACACTACCCACCCCCCACCTCTAGTCCACCCATGCTAACATGCTAACCCTCTGACCAGCAGCACAAGGGAAGATGGGCTTGGTGGGACAGGGGCAGGTGGGGTTGTGAGCAGGAAGGGGACTGCTCTGAGAGGAGACTGTGAAATATCACACGTGCACACGCACACACACTCGCTAGTCCACCATGGCCCAGTTCCCTCAGCTCTTCAGGCATGTTTGGGCCAATCAATGGGCTGCAGCCTGGATGGGCACCAAGGCAAGATAGACATGGGGTGGGGAAGGCATCACAGCTTGAGCCCCAGGGAACTTCCCAACACTGCCTGGCTCTCTGAGGTCTTGAAGAGGTTTGGTACTTGTGCTGATGACTTGGTGCCTCCTTCTCCCTTCCCTCTGCCTCCCAGTATTTGCACATGCTGGGCCATCTGATCTACACAGATGACCGGGCCCTTGCCTCCTCTGCACACTGAATGCCTTCGCATCCTTGGATGATTGCCTCCAAGGTTCCCCCCTAGACAGAATTTCTCATTTTCCCCACGGGAACACCCTGGTCCTCCCTCCACAGGGGCACTTACCACATGGTTGAGTCCAAAGCCTGTCTTTCCTGCTATCCTTCAGTTCCTGTGCACCTTTGCTTCCCCAAGGCCTGGCATGGATGTAGTATATAGATGAATGAATGATGCTTGCAGGTAGGTATAAGTGACAAGATGGATGGATACAAGGTGGGTGGGTGGGTGGATGGATGGATGGATTGGGAGGGGCAGTGAATGGGTGGCTAAGAGTGGGTGAATGGGTAGATAGAGGAGTGGATGGATAGATAGGTGGATGTGTGAACGTGAGGCTGGGTGGTGGGTAAATAAGTAGATAGATGGGTGAACAGGTGACTGGATTCCAAGTATGGTCAGGGGATAGAAGAGAAAGTCTCCTTACCAAGGAAGTATGGGCTTCCCCTCTGTCCTCTAGAATAGCCTTCCTTCTTTTTAAATATATTGTTATTTATTTATTTATTTATTTTTGACAGAGAGAGAGAGAGAGAGAGAGAGAGTTACAGAGACAGAGTGAGAACTGAACTGGGGGAGCCCCCAGTTCAGCATATGGTTCCACACGGACCAGGGCCGGGACTCGATCCCAGGTCCCTGGCGCTGCAAAGTGAGTGCTCAACCCACTGAGCCATCCCGGCTTCCCCAGCCTTCCTTGTTAAGAGTTCTACTTCCTTTCATAAGCTGGGATTCCCGAAGGCTAGACACAGAATTCTTCTGGATCCCCCTCTTCCTTTAGCTCCAGGCTTTGCATTTTTGGGGATCCAATAAGCTGGAATGGCTAAAGTGGCTAAAATGTACTGAGCTCCCACTATGTGCCTAACACTGGGCTAGATATTTCTATAGATGTGGTTTTATTTAATAAAAACAGCACCACAGTTTTGTGACATAAGTTGTGTTATCCCATTTTTCAGACAAGAAAACAGGCTCAGACAAGCTACGGTAAATGAATTGCCCAACAGCTTATGCCTAGAAAGAATGGAATTTGAACTCAAAACCTGCACAAGCAGCCAGTGTTGGGTCTGCCAAAGATCAAATGACACTGAGGAGACAATAGGCAGAGATTGTGTAGGCACAGCCCTGCTGTGGACACAGGGGTTCTGAGTTCCAGTCCTGGCTTAGCCTCTGTTTCACTAGGACACCCTGGATGAGACCTGGTGCCTCTCTGGGCCTCAGTGTCCCTGTGTGGACTTGATGCCCCTGGAGGTCTCTTCCAGGTGAATGATACAGAAATTGAGGTACAGTAAACAGTTCCTGGCTCTCCCTGCAGGATGCTCCCTGATAGTTGGGGGCCAAAGGGCAGGGCCACCTGTGAGATAATGGTTAACTAGACCTGACACCCTCATCTATAAGGAGCTACCCCAGCCGGCCAAGATTCTAAGAATGCAGTGGGTGAAGGTGCTTGGGGGGGTGGTGGGGGCCGCTGCCCTCTTGGGGCTGGGGATCATCCTGGGCCACTTTGCCATCCCCAAAGGGGCTGACCCACCAGCCCCCAGTGTCTTAGTCTCCCAGGACCTGGACCTGGAGATCCTTGAGACCGTAATGGGACAGTTAGATGCCAGCCGAATCCGGGAGAATCTTAGGTGAGAGACCTGTCTCCCTGCCCCTTCTGTTTGCTGGAGGCTGGTCCCTGACCCTGGGCCTGCCCCTCCTTCTGCCCACCCCACAGAGAACTCTCCAGGGAGCCACACTTGGCCTCCAGCGTTCAGGATGAGGCCCTAGTGCAGCTGCTGCTGCAGCGCTGGCGGGACCCGGAATCAGGCCTGGACTCGGCTGAGGCCTCTGCATACGAAGTGCTACTGTCCTTCCCCAGCCAGGAGCAGCCTAACCGCGTGGCCATTGGTGAGGTCCTGCTCTGGCTTGGAGATGTCTGTGGGGTGGGGGAGCTGGGGGGCCCAGCCCTGACACTGCCACCCCCTCCACAGTGGGTCCTACTGGAAACATCCTCTTCTCCTGTCGCCCGAGTGAAGAGAACCTGACTGGGGAGCAGGGAGGGCCTGATGTGGTGCCACCCTATGCCGCCTATGCTCCCCCTGGAACCCCACAGGTGGGCCAGGAACCCCCCTCTGTACTGCCATGGCCCAGCTCCCCTTGGCTCCCACTCTAGCTTCTCCCATCCTGACCCAGGGCGGTTCAGGAAAAGTGCCTCAACTGGGGCTCAGCCCGCCACCCCCAGAATTTACTCACCTCCATACTCCATTGCTACTCTTTTCACGTCCATCACCTAGTCCCTCAACAAACACTAATGGCTTCTGCTTAAGGCCAGGCCTGATACATGGTACCCAGACACAGAGGGAACCAGGTGGAACTTTGTCTTTGGGGAGCTCACAAGCTCTCAGTGAGGCGGGGAAACAGAATGCAAACCCTTTAACCTGCCTCCCAGCCTTCCTTCTCCTTTCCCCATTCTGTCTTTCCTGAGCCTGGCTCTCAGGATCATCTCCTCTTGGGACTAGGGCCTCCTGGTCTATGCCAACCAGGGCTCGGAAGAAGACTTTAAGGAGCTACAGACTCGGGGCATCGATCTCAATGGCACCATCGCCCTGACCCGTTACGGAGGTGTAGGACGCGGGGCCAAGGTGAGCTGCAGCCCCCAGTGCAGGACAGGAGGAAGTGACGAGGAAGGAGAAGGAGGAGTGTTGAGAGGTGGTCCCAGCTATATTTGTACTAATGTGCTGTGTGATCTTGGATGCCTCTTCTAACCTCTCTGAGCCTTAGGAAATAAAAGAATTGGGCAAAATTTTCACCTTTGATATTTTGGGAGTCTAAGTCCTCCTGTGAAGTAGTTCTGAATATTCATCTTAAATGTCTTGTTTCCCCAACCTGCTTCTTTTCTTTAGAATTTTTTTTATTGTTTTTTTTTTTTTAAGATTTATTTTATTGTTTTTGACAGAGACAGAGAGAAACAGAGACAGAGAGAGACAAAGAGAAGGGGAGGGCCCAGAGCAGTCTCCATAGTTGTACATCATCAGTTTTCAACATGGTTTTGTCCCACACAGCTGGGTGTGGGCCCTGCAGGGCAGGAACTGGGCTGAGGGCCTCCCACTTGGGAGGCATGCCCCCTCAAGCCAGGGGCTGAATGCGGGCGGGGTAGGGGTGGGGGTGGCGAGAACCAAACTGGGGGCCTCCTGTATGGGAAGCGCACCCCAGTTCGGCATATGGGTTCTCACGGGTCCGGGGCCGGGGCTGGAATTCGATCCTAAGTCCCCAGGGCTGCAAAGTGAGCTTCCCCCTTGCTTCTTTTCAATTAAAATTTTTGACTAAATATTATATGTCTATGGTTTTAAAATGTTTTTTTTCTTTTTCTTTCTTTTTTTTTTAATACAAAAAGGTAAATAGTGAGGGAGAGTTAGTGTTTGTGGGGAGTTTCCAATTTGCAACATGAAAAGAGTTCCAGAGGTGATAGTAATAGTAGACAATAATGTAATTGTGTTTAATGACATTAAGCTAAGCTATATACAGTGTCTGGCAGGAGTAATGCCCTTTTTAAAGATTACCAGCTCATAAAAAAGCCATGTTACTTCTGCTGGATCCTATACTTTAAAATGGTTAAGATAGTAAATTTTATGATATGCGTATTTTATCACAGTTTTTGAAGAAATGCTCATAAGAACTGAAAAATAGGGGAAGCCGGGATGGCTCAGTGGGTTGAGTGCTCACTTTGCAGCGCCGGGGACCAAGGATCGAGTCCCGGCCCCGGTCCGTGGGGAACCATATGCTGAACTGGGAGCTCCCCCAGTTCAGTTCTTTCTCTGTCTCTATCTCTGTATCTCTCTCTCTGTCAAAAATAAATTTTAAAAATATATATATTTAAAAAAAAAAGCTGAAAAAATAATGCCATCTTTCAAAGAGATCACATTCTTTTAGTTTATGGGTTATCTATCCAGAGTTTCTATTGGAAGAAGCACATATAAATATATATTCTTATGCTCTTTTCTTTTTACATAGAAGTAGCATACTATGCCCATTATTCTGAGATGTGGTTTTTTTTTTCTTCTTTTTTTCTCACTTTAATACATGCTGGAGATCATTCTTTTTTTTTTTTTTTTTTTTTTTTTTTTTTTTTTTTTTTTTTTTTTTTTTTTTTTTTTTTTTTTTTTTTTTTTTTTTTTTTTTTTTTTTTTTTTATATTTTTATATTTATAGAGTAATTATTTTATCTTCAGTGCATATTTATTTTTATTTTACTTTTGACAGAGAGAGAGAGAGATAGAGACAGAGACAGCTAGAGAACCGAACTGTGGGAACTCCCCAGTTCAGCATGTGGGTCCGCCTGGGCCGGAGCCGGGACTCGATCCTCGGTCCTCGGGGTTTCAAAGCGAGCGCTCAACCCGCTGAGCCGTCCCGGCTTTCCCAGGAGATCATTCTTAATTGGTACATAAACTCTGTCCTTATTCTGCCCTTTTTTTTTTAATATATTTATTTTTATTTATTTTTATTTTTGACAGAGAGAGAGATACAGAGACAGAGACAGAGAACTGAACTGGGGGAGCTCCCAGTTCAGCATATGGTTCCGCACAGGCCGGGGCCGGGATTTGATCCCTGGTCCCTGGCGCTGCAAAGTGAGCTCTTAACCCACTGAGCCATTCCGGCTTCCCCCCCTTTTTTTTAAGGTACTGTTTTTGTTTTCATTATGGTAAATATATATGTAACAAAATTTACTATTGTAATAATCTGTAAGTGTACACTCTAGTGGCATTCAGAACATTTACGAACTTTGGGCAGCCATCTCCGCTGTCCATTTCCAGGACTCTTTCATCATCCCAGACGAAACTCTGTTCCCATTAAACACTAATGCCTCTTTTCCCCTCTCCAGCCCCTGGTAACCTTTATTCACTTTCTGTCTCTATGAACTTGCCTACTCTAGGGAACCTCAGCTAAGAGGAATCATGATATTTGTCCTTTTGTGTCTGCCTTATTTCACTTAGCATAATGTTTTCGGGGCCATCAATGTCGTATCAGAATGTCCTTCCTTTTTAAGGCTGAATAATAGCCCCGTGCATGTTATACACCACATTTTGCTTATCCGTCTGTCGATGGACACTTGGGTTGTTTCTACCTTTCGACGACTGTGAGCAGCACTACTATGAACATGGGTGTATAAGCACATCCTTGTTCTCTTATACAGTGGCACAGTATTCCCTTGTGGGATGCTTCAGTCTATTCACCCGGCTGCCGCTGACAGGCGCCAGCTTGCTTGTGCCAGCGGTCTTTTGCTGCCTCAAGCAGCACTGCACTGACGGGCCTGCGCAAGCATTGTCCTGCCAGTGGAGAGATAGTTCTGCTCTGGCTTCCACAGTGAGGGGGCGAGCCAGCAAATTAGGATGTGCCCCCTCCTCACCCCTTCCCTAAAAGTAGCCTCCTCCTGCAGGCTGTGAACGCTGCCAAGTTCAAGGTGGCTGGGGTGCTGGTGTACACGGACCCCGCAGACATCAACGATGGGCAGAGTTTGCCCAATGAGACCTTCCCACACTCCTGGCACCTGCCTCCCTCAGGAGTGGAGCGAGGCTCCTACTATGAGTATTTTGGGGATCCTCTGACCCCCTACCTTCCAGCCCATCCTTCCTCCTTCCGCCTGGACCCTGCCACTGTCTCCGGATTTCCCCCAATTCCCATTCAGCCCATCGGCTTCGAGGATGCAAAAGTCCTTCTCTGGTGAGCTTGTGCCCTGGGGTTGCCTGCCTATCCTTCAGTGGCCTCAGACTTCAAACCCCACACCCGTATTTGCTCTGAAGGGTCTCCCCCTCCTCCCCAGTAACCTCCAAGGAACTTCAGCCCTGGCTGCCTGGCAAGGAGCACTGGGCTGTGACTACAAGCTGGGGCCTGGCTTCCAGCCTGATGGCGACTTCCCAGGCAGGTAAGATGGGGCCCCTCCTCCTTCAGCTCTCCTCTCCTCTCCCCGTTATGCTTCCCTGACCCTGGGTTTCCCCTCTGCCCACTTCAAGGCCTGGCCTTTCCCTTTCTTCTCTCCCCCAACTCTTCCCTGACTCCAAAACATCTGTCTTGTTTTTGGGGAAACCAGTGAAATAGCTGCATGGCCCAGAAGTTTCTGTGGGGTCCCCCCACCTTGTCTCAGACCTCTACTCTCCAGCCGCCTCCTCCCTTGAACACACCAAGTTCATTCCCAAATCAAGGCTTCTGCCCTTGTCGTTCCCTCTGCCGGGGACACTGTTCCCCACGCTCCTGCCATTCCTGGTGTGTACTAACCTCCTTACCTGCCACCAGGTATCCTCTCCTAGGTCAACTCCTGTCATCCCAGGCCCCTTCACCTCCAGCAGTTGCTCACTTCCTCATGGTCTGTCTCACATAGGAGAGGGAGGCCCCATGAAGGCTGGTCTGTGTCTGTCATTGCCCAGAGCCTAGTGCGTGCTGGCATAGGCTAAGTACCTGATAAGGAGGGAGGGGAGGGAGGGAGGGAGTGGTGAGTGAGGGAATGAGTGAAAGGAGAGCTGGAATCAGAAGAGCTGGGCTCTAGCCTTGCCTCTCCGAGTTCTTCTGGACAAGTAATCTTGCCACATCTGGTGCACTCTGGGCCTGCTTCTCCTGCACTGGAGCAGGGATGGGAGGTGGGGAGAGGGTCAGGGCCAACACTCTTGTTCCCTTTCCTCCCCCAGCCAGGTGAATGTGAGTGTCTACAACCGCCTGGAACTGCGGAACTCCTCCAATGTCCTGGGGATCATCCGTGGGGCTGTGGAGCCTGGTGAGCATCCCCTGCGGGGCCCCAGGACCTGCTCTGCTCAGCTCCTCTGCCAGGCCTGGCTGACCCCGTCCTCTTCTCTGTCTTCTGTCTTTATACCTCCTGCCAGACCGCTACGTGCTGTATGGAAACCACCGGGACAGCTGGGTACACGGGGCCGTGGATCCCAGCAGTGGCACTGCTGTCCTGCTGGAGCTCTCCCGCGTCCTAGGGACCCTACGGAAGAAGGGTGAGGCCGTCCCCCTCCCCTGGTCCAGGGACTCTCCCCCTGGAGGTCATCTCCAAGCCCACCCCTTCCTAGGTCTGGGTGGCTTATCTCCTCTCCTCCCGTACTTCAGTGCACACGGACACCAGCCTTGGCCTCAGGCAGCCCAGGTATAGGGGACAGGGGATGGGCCATTGATTCATACTATCGCTTCTGTTGCGCAACCACCCCCACCACCCGTCTACAACCTTGTCATCTTCCACTACATATAACATCCTAGTTGTAACTGTCTAATCTGAATTGATAACTTCAGTCGCTTACAAAAACTCTACTATAAAGCTCTGTCCTCGCCTTTTGCATTATCAATCAGTGTCATAAATTACATCTTTATACATTGTGTGTCCATTCACGTATTGATTTTGAGATGCCCTGGGGAGAGGGCAAGCAGGTAGCTGAAGGTGCTGATTTCCAGGTCAGAAATGATAAACTTGGGAGTTGATGGCATAAGGGGATGTGAAACCACAGGTGAGGTTGAGATTAACTGATAAGGGTGGATGTGGGGAGAAGAATCTT
>PVKE010033016.1:5887-18264 GCA_004027555.1 Craseonycteris thonglongyai
AAAAAAAAAAAAAAAAAATTAGTTACCAATTACCGAAATTATCAAACCAAAAGGTACCAAGTATACAGGTAGAGTAAATACTCCCTCAAGGGCCAAAAGGAAAGGAAACGGAGGACAAGTAATTCAGAGATTAAAGACACATCGGTTTCAGTATAGATTCTGTTGTGCCTGCAAACAGTTCAAATCCTCCCTGCACTTCTCAGAGGGCAGTGGGAATAATCAATACTTTTCCTGTCCTGGAGGATCAATTCTGATACACAAAAATATTTTTAGAGATTTGTAATATTAGAACACATATTATATAGCTAAATGCAAAACTTGTAGGAATTTCAGATAAAACAGACCAGAAAAACCATGTGTTAGGACAGGTTGCTTCAGAATGCTGTGCCATCGGCCCTCTGAAAGGGTCCAAGCCACATGTCCACACTTCTGTCACTGGGAAAAAGGGCTCATGGTGGGAAGTTTGGGGAACTAGTAACTGTCATCTACAACCATGTACCAGACACAGACCAATTATTTTCCTAGCCAAGAAATACAATTTTTCTGAAATTTTAGCCAACTTTTAAAGCCAACTTCATAGGGTCACCTCCTCCAAGTCAAGAATTATATCTGTGCACATTTCTGGCGTACACAGAGTGGTCGTCAGATACTTACAAATGACAGGACAGAGGCTGGGAGACCACCCAGAGCCCCCCCAGTGCCTGTCCTTAACCACCATGACAGTGCCCCCCAGTGCCTCCGCAGGCCTACCTCCTCTGGGTGGAAGGCAACACAAGAGGCTAGGCACTACCATTCCTACCTTCTGCCACTCAGGTGCACAGGCCCTTCATCCTCAACAAGAATCCCATCTCTTCCGTAAACCAGAGCAGGAGCATAAACTTCCTCTAACACACCTTTTCCTCTTGGCTTGAAATGTTACTAATGAAGCTCTAAAAACTGCACATTTTCTCTTTCTAAGACTAACTTCTATGTTCTCTGCCAGCAGTGTCCATTCATAAGCACAGTGTTCTTTCCCTATGACAGCCAGCCCAGATATATGCACAGAGTGGGTGATGGATACCCAACTACAGACTCAATTTATTTCTGATTTATAAAAATATTGAATTATCTGAAGAATAAAGTCTGCCACACCAAATATAAAGGTTCTGGGAAACAAGGAACCCAATGGGGAAAGTATACCGGCAACCGGAGGAGCTACAGGGCATCACTAACAGCTTCCTGGGCTAGATGCTGACTGTTGGGAGTCCTACATCCGGACTGACACCCTGGGCCCACCTAAGAGCTGAGTCTCCACAGCTCCACACCCCTTAGCCAAAACAAAAGCCAGACATGTTTGAGAGGTCAGAACTTTTTGGGTTTTAGAAAGGAGATAGTGCATGTACACCATATATTAAACAGCATGCCCTGTAACATCTGGGACAACACCTGTAAGAAAGTCCATTCATTCACAGCCTGCAGTGAAATACAGGGATATTCACACTACGGGAACAGGGATTATAAGGAGCATCACATCAGTTCAGATCAGGTTTTGGCACCAAGCTGTGACAAAGCCATTCCACATAAACAGGCTCTGGAGTTTCAGAGTTGTGCCCAAGGAACTGAGTGTCTGCATCACCATCCTCATTTTCTGCACAGGGGCCTGAGGTTGAAGAAGGTCAAGTAACTTGCTTAAATTCACACACACTGAGAAGGGCAAGAGGTACGATTTGAGGCCTGTTTCTCTGGCCCCAGGCCTGCGTGTCTGTCACCTGAAAACCCTGCTGTGATGTAGACTGATGGTAAACAGGTGAGGGAAGGCCTGGGGTCCTGCCTTTCTGAGGCACCTGTAAAAGGTGATGCTGATGGGCCAGGAACCACCCTTTAAGGGAGAAAGAAGTGTGCTCCTTCTAAACCATAGGCTCTCAGCCTTGCTGAGCACCAGCATTCCCTCGGGGACACTTTATTACAGACATGCATCACATCTGAT
The DNA here is from genome assembly GCA_004027555.1 of Craseonycteris thonglongyai. Taxonomy (NCBI): domain Eukaryota; kingdom Metazoa; phylum Chordata; class Mammalia; order Chiroptera; family Craseonycteridae; genus Craseonycteris; species Craseonycteris thonglongyai. The sequence goes on from PVKE010033016.1 coordinate 7,854, forward strand.
CTCTGGGATCCTGACTGACTGGAATAGTCTCAAGTGGGGATCACCAGCTTGTGTTTTTTTTTTCTAATAATTCTAATGTGCAGCCAGGATTCAGAACACTGACATGAAAGAATTGAGAGAAAAGAAACAAACCACTAATAAAGCAATACTCTGAGAAGGCAGCCTGAAAGCCCGTCAGGAGTCCCTGTAGTCCCTGCATGCCATCAAAGGACTCTGGGAGGCTCCCCAAAATGACCAGAAAAATGTTATGCAATTCCTTAGGGATGGAATACCTCAGCCACCCCAGACTCTGGATCACAAGCATTTTTCCCTCCCTTGAAACCAATGCAACCCTAGACATACAACACTAATGGACAAATCCCACCGGACACCCACACACAAATACAAAATCAACTAGGGCTGCCTGCCTGCGGCCAGAACAAACACTGAGCAGAAGACTCTAAGAGAAGACGTTCTAACACGTCAGCTGTTGCTACCCTAGGGGTATGAATTGATAAACTGAGTGGAATCTGCACACACCCGTCAAACTGTGGATTTTAAGTCATGCTCATGAGTTCTATCTAAGACTGAAAGGGAGGGACAATGTGGTCATGCAGCCTGCGTCTCCCATTGGGTGAGCTCTGCCACTCCCCTGACAGATGTCTGACAGCTTCTACTGTGTACACCTACCACCACCAGTAGGACTCTGAGCACGCCTCCCACAATGCTACTCGGTCCCCTAAAGCCACCTACTCTAAATCTGCTTTCAAAATTCCAAATTAGCCATCATCTCCCACACCCAATATCAGGTCATTCCTGAGAAGACATGGTCATATTCCAGCCCAGGCAGCACCCTCATGCTAGCTCTCTGGAAGAGGATCGTTTGGTAAAATTCCTCAGGAGGTTGAGCACTTGACTCACAACTGTGAGGTCCAGGGATTGAATCCCAGCCCCAGCCTGTGCAAACCCATATGCTGAATTGTGGAGCAACTGGTAACCACAAGGCTGGCTCAGCAATGAAGATTCTTGCCTCCCATGCAGGAGGCCCCAGGTTCAGTTCCCACCCAGTGCACCCCCACATCCACCTGTGTGGAATGAAACCATGTCACAACTAACGACGTACAACTATGGAGACTGCTCTGGGCCCTCGCCCTTTCTCTCTTTCTCTCTCTCTCTCAAACAATAAAATGAATCTTAAAAAAAAAAAAGAAAGAAAAGAAACTGAACTGGAGTCCTAGTCTGACCAAGCACTGGTTTGTAACTTACTTATTTGTCCTGTACTTTACCTCCTTTTATTTGTGTTCTATACTTTTTTAAAAGATTTATTTTTTATTGTTTGAGAGTAAGTAAGAGAGAGAGAGAAGGGGGAGGCTCAAGAGTAGTCTCCAGAGTTGTACATCATTAGTTGTGACATAGTTTCATTCCACACAAGTAGATATGGGGCCACGCAGGGTGGGAACCAAGCTGGGGGCCGCCCATATGGGAGATGAGAACCTTCACCATGGGGCTTGGTGGTTACCAGTTGCACCGCAGTTCAGCATGTGGGCTTGCATGGGCCAGGGCCTGGATTTGATCCCCAAACCTCATGGTTGCCAGGCAAGTGTTCAACCTGCTGAGCTATCCTGGCATCCTCTTATTTTTGTTCTATTGCTTTTCAAGCATACAGAGACACAGGCTGCCCCTCAGTTTCCAAGAGGAGGGGCAGCTGCCCAGAGCTTTGTTGCACACCCACACACACAAAGGCGGGACCCAGTGGGTCTGGAAGGCAACATCAAACCAAAGGATTCTTCTACAGCCCTGGGAGCTGAGGGAATCTGCCTAGGTGAGTATGGACATGCTCAGACCTGTCACCCCTTTCTCCTCTCCTCCTCCTCCCCTATGGAATGGGAATGTATGTCCTGTGCCTGTCCCACCATGTATTTTGGAGCCATAGAATCTCCCTGATTTCAGAAGTTCACAGCTGGAGAGGAGTGTTCCCTCACGATGAATCCTATCTCGAGTTGCGTGTGACTTAGATGATATTTAGATAAGACTTTGGACTAGATTTTAGAGGTGATGTTAGAGATAAGACTTTTGGACTGTAGGGATGGAATGAATGTATTTTGCCTGTGAGATCGTTAATTTGGGGGGTCCATGGCAGAACGCTATGAATGGTGTCCCCTCAACTCTTATATGTTGGAAGTCTAACTCCCAATATGATATTTGGAGACGGGTCTTTGGGAAGTAATTAGGGGCCCTAGTAAGAAATACCAGAGACCTTGCTTCCTATCTCTCTCTCCCAGCACGATGTGAGGACACAGTGGAAAGGGACCACCTGCAGCCAGGAATAGGGCTCTCACAGGGAAACTGAATTAGCCAGCATCTTAATCTTGGACTTTCAGTCTCCGGAACTGAGAAATAAAAGCTTATATACTGTTGTTTAAATCACACGATCTATGATACTTTGCCATAACAGGGCAAGTCAGCTAGCCCACCTGTACCTCTTTCATACGGTGTGACACTTCAGACTGAAATAAGTAGTCTGAACTTCCTGAGAACAACCAGGATCTCCCTTAGTATTATAACCATACACATTTAGCATGAGCAGCATCCATGCACTGTTTTTTAAAACTTTGCTGAGCTAAGGTGAATGTGATCAGTGTTTATTAAAATGTGTTTTTTTTCTTGATACACTTAACACAAATACACACAAAATAAAAGCTGACCAGGCACACAGTAGATAAATACATACTGAAATGGTGACTGTTTGGTAGACACATCCTTTATCTTCTTTTCTGGGCTGAAAAATGCAAGGTTCTTTAACCTTAAATAGTGCTTTTCATTTTCTGGTGAATTCATTTTTTTTTTAACTCATTATTTTATTTTCACAACAATCATGACACTATTATACCAACCTACCATGAAAGGATACAGGAGTTCCAAAGGTCAGGTAACTACCCAAGGTCACAAAGACTAATGACCCCAACTCCTACTTGAATCCTGTCCCTCCATCCCAGGGCTCCCACTGGAGAGAAGCCACCCACCCCTCTACCCCAACCTCTCCAGTGCCTGGCTCGCCAGCAGATATTCTCCATGCTTTCCACCACTATATACAAAAACTTTTACATTTGTGGTGTTATACTTAGAAGAACAAAATATCAAAGTTTTAAGAACCCCTGTATGCAGAACTGGGACCTCTATGAAGATGCTTCACAGACAATTTTTTTCAGGTAAACTATACCTTACTTATTTCACTCCAAGCCTAAGTAACTAAAATCTGACACAGTTCTTAAGAACCCCAAGACAAAATTAAAAAGCAAGGGTAACTATCTAAATTCATCTTAACACAAGAAAATTAATCTTTTTTTATATGAACAAGAACACAGAGAGAAGATTGGCAAAGGGCATGTCATCACCCATGTGAAACACTGCTGTCCTCCTGTCCTGGTCACCCCGTCCTCCCTGCCTCAGTGACCCGTTCCCCAGTCCTCAAGTCTCAATGCCCTTCTCTAGCACCTGTGCTGCTCACCCCTAGGCCAGAGTCACTGTATTCTGGTATAGAGAATCCTGAAAGTAATGACGATGAGAAAGATAAGTACTACCAAGAAGCATCTCCCAAATACTCAGAGAAAGCAATTACTTTCTCCCCGATGATATGCCAAATCCCCGCAAGCTTTTGGGATTCATAACAAGGACAAAATGAGGAACAGGCACCCTATACCAAAAAATAAATATACAAGAGCAGTCCGGAAAATAGTCCCGCTATTTTTAATATAACAAGAATGGTTACATGGCTGGAGGCTTCCTGGACAGCCCTCATATATATAAAACTTTACTGCTATAAGAGACCTCAGACCATCTAGACCAGAGGTTCTTGACCACAGGCATGATAGGAAGGGGTTCAGGAGGTCCTGAAATTCTATGCATTCATCAGTCTGTTCAACATATAAATCACTTAAAGTGGCTGGCCCACTCATTCATGCCCACTTTGGACAGAAGGTCAGACTCCCAGCAATGATGGGTGTATGGGGACAAAGGCAAGGTGTGCCTGGGAAACAGCATGGGGCAGGGCTCTCTGGCAGGTAAAAGCAGGGAACGCACCCAGATTGGACAGCCACAGCTCCCTGCCCTCCACCCTCACCAATTGTGGACTTCTTGTTTCCTGATTTATATCTACTCCCCAGCTCCCTGTGACCTCATCACATTTGCTCCTGCCCAAAAGAAACGAGATTTCTGTGTTGGAGCAAGTGCGTACACAGCCCTGTACACGTGTCCAATTACCCTGCACGTTTATACATGAATAGCCATCACTTTATTCTAATAAGTCTCTTAAGAGATTCACTAGACTGGTCTAGAGTAAAGGAACGTAAATTTAGGACATGCAGGCTTACTAATGTTTTCTCAATGAAGCTTTTTTTTTTTTTTTTTAAGAACAGAAAGAAATATAAGCTTACACTCTATAATACTTTTCAAAACCAAAGTGAAGTTTTCAAGTAATTTTTAAAATAAATAGTAAGGGGGTGAGCTGGGATGGCTCATCAGGTTAAGTGCTCGCTTTGCAGCCACGGGGACCAAGGATCAAATCCCGGCCCCAGGCCCTGTGGATCCATATTCTGAACTGGGGTGTGCTTCCCATGTGGGAAGCTCCCAGTTTGGTTCTCGCCAGGGCGAGCTTCCCATGTGGGAGGCCCCTGGTTCGGTCCCTGGTTCGGCCCCTGGCTTGAGGGGGCGTGCTTCCTATGCAGGAGGCCCCTAGCCCGGTTCCTGACCTGTGCAGTCCCCTCCCACCTGTGTGGAACAAAACCGTGTCAAAAAAACTGATGACATACAACTATAGAGACTGCTCTGGGCCCTCCCCTTTCTCTATGTCTCTGTCTCTCTCTGTCTCTGTCAAAAACAATAAATCTTAGATAGATAGATAGACAGACAGACAGACAGACAGACAGACAGACAGACAGACAGACAGACAGAAAGAAAGAAAGAAAGAAAGAAAGAAAGAAAGAAAGAAAGGGAAAATTTATGGATGCAAAGTTATACTTGGAAAACTCACAAATAGATGTTCAAGGATGGCTGCTGATTAAGTACATAAAACACACTCTTTATACAGGCGATTACCATTTTATGAATGGTAGTTTACCAAAAGTTTATTCATGAATTTTTGGTTCAGAACATTGCATGTTATAAAGTAGACAACACACAATAGTTTGGGTTTCCATTTTAGCCCACAATAGCCTGTCTTAACAAGTGTGTACAACATACAGTGCTAAAAGCACTATGGAATCTAACCACTGTACATGTAGCGGACTAAAACAGTCACATTCTTGACAGGCCTCTCATCAAGTGGTAGACTCTACATTCCCTCTCCTGCATCTGGAAGTACTTGGTGGAAATCTTCAACCAATAGGAGTAATATCACATAGGTTTGTCAGCCTCTACTTCTTGTTCCAGAATAATCATTCAGGGAATCCTGAGCTGTGTTATAAAAGTCCAGCCACCCCAGCACAGAGGCCATCTGCAGAGGCCCTGACACCACACAGAAAGGGAGGAACCACTAAGCCTGGCCTTTCAACCATCCAGGCATGTGAGTACAGCTATCCTGGACCTTCCAGACCAGACAAGAGGCCAGATAAAGACCAGTGAGTGACCTCAGTTAATGCCACATAGAGAAAACTGCCCAGCTGAGCTTTACCTGATCAACCCACAGAGCCATGAGATCTAATAATAGATTACTGTGTTACCGTATTTTCCGGCATATAAGACGACCGGGCGTATAAGACGACCCCCTAATTTTACAGTTAAAACATAGGTTTAGGCCTATATTCGCTGTATAAGACTACCCCCCACTTCCGAGGCTGTAGTCTTATACAGCGAATATAGGCCTAAACCTATGTTTTAACTGTAAAATTAGGGAGTCATCTTATACGCCCGGTCGTCTTATACGCCGGAAAATACGGTAGGTCACTGATGTTTAGGGTAGTTTGTTACTCAGCAATCATTATAAGGAACAACCTGTGGCTCTTTGACAGAATGCACATCTCTCTCCTGTGCTGGCATCAGGCATAGTGTCCCTTTCTCTATTCTCTACTGCTGGACACTGAGTTATGGTCGTTGTGTCAGCCAGCACTTTCCCAGCTATAGGTCATTTTAGGGGCAGGCTCATGTTAGGATGGGGGAAGTAAGTGGTACTATGACCATCAAAGAGTTCTCCCGTCAGGAATGCAAGGATAGCTCAGCAGGTTAAGTGTCTGTCTTGCAACCATGAGGTTGAGGGATCAAATCCCAGCCCCAGTCCATGCAAACCCATATGCTGAACTGCAATACAACTAGTAACCACTGGAAAGGCAATGAAGGTTCTCGCCTCCCTTGTAGGAGTCCCCTGATTCAGTTCCCACCCCATGCAGCACCACATCTACCAGTGTGAAAATTAAACCATGTCACAACTAATGAAGTACAACTATGGAGACTGCTCTGGGCCCTACCCACTTCTCTCTCTCTCTCTCTCTCTCACCTTCTCTCCAACAAAAAAATGAATCGCTAAAAAAAAGAATATTGGGGAAGCCGGGATGGCTCAGTGGGTTAAGCGCTCACTTTGCAGCGCCGGGGACCGAGGATCGAGTCCCGGCCCCGGTCCGTGCGGAACCATATGCTGAACTGGGAGCTCCCCCAGTTCAGTTCTCTCTCTGTCTCTGTCTCTGTATCTCTTTCTCTCTGTCAAAAATTAAATAAATAAATATATATATATATATTTTAAAAAAAAATTTTAAAAAAGAAAATTAATTAAAGTAATATAGCACATTAATAAAATGAAGGGAAAAAACACATGATCATATCAATGGACACACAGAAAGCATTTGACAAAATTCAAGAACCTTTCATAATAAAACACTTAGGAAAGCAGGAATTGAAAGGGAACTTCCTTAACATGATCAAGGGCATTTATTAAAAATACCAACACTTAACTTTATAATCAACGGTGAAAGTCTAAAAGCTTTCCCCTAAGATCAGGAACAAGACAAGGATGTCTGCTTTCACTCCTGCTATTCAATACAGTAGTATAAGACCTGGACAAGGCAATTAGGCAAGAAAAAGAAACACAGGACATCCAAATTAGGAAGAGATAAATGATCTTTACTTGCATTTCACATGATTCTATATATAGAAGAGCCCATAGAACCCACAGAAAAACTACTAGAGGTAATCACCAAATTCAGCAAAGCTGCAGGGTATATGGTCACCACACAAAAATCAGTTGTGGCCTTACACACCAGCAATGACCATTTGGGGGAGAGGGGGGACAGGGGGATTAAGTAAGCAATACCATGTATAATAATATCCAAAAGAATACAATATCTAGAGATAAATTTAACCAAGGAAGTGAAAGATTTATTCACTGAAACAACAAAATCTTGCTGAAAGAAATTGAAGATGTAAATAAATGGAAAAACATTCCCTGGTCATGGATTGAAAGACTTATTAGTATTGTTAAGATGGCAACTCCCCAAAGCAGATCAAAATTCCACTGACTGTTTTTGCAGAAAGGAAAAACTGATCCTCAAATAAATATGGAGCTGCAAAGGGGTCCCAAATAGCCAAAGAAATACTGGGGGGAAAAAATAAAGTTGGAGAACTCACACTTCTCAAACTTATTTCAAAATTCTCTATATAGCTGTAGTATTCAAAATAGTGTGCTACTGGTATAAGGACGAACATATAGACCAATGGAATAAAATTGAAAGTCCAGAAATAAATTCAAACATCTATGGTCAACTGATTTCCAACAACGGTGCCATGACCATCCAATTGGGAAAGAACAGTCTCTTCAACAAGTGGTGCTGGGACAACTGGATAAGCACATGCAACAGAACAAAGTGGGAATCTTACTTCACCCATATATAAAAATTAACACAAAATGGATCAAAGACCTAAATGTAAGAGCTAAAACGATAAAACACAGGAATAAATCTTCATGACCTCGGATTTGGCAATGGGTTCTCAGACTGATACCAAAAGCAATAAAGACAAAAGAAAAAAACATGTATATTGGACATCATCAAAACTAACTTTTGTACATCAAAGGACATTGTCAAGTCTATAAAAAAAACAAACCCTACAGAATGGGAGAATATACCTGTCAATTATATATCTAATAAGAGTTTAATATCCAAAATATATAAAGAACTCTTACAATTCAACAACAAAAGACAAAGGGCTTAAATGAACATTGTTCTAAATATAAATATATATAATGAAAAGATAAAAGATGTTCAGTATCATTGGTAACTAAGGAAATACAAAATCACAGTGAGATACCACTTTACATCCACTAGAAAAGCTTTAGTCAAAAAGGAAAAATAAATGTTGGCAAAGATGTGCAGAAATTGGAACCCTAGAAAACTGCTGAACGGAATAAGTTAAACACAGAATTGCCATATGACCCAGCAATTCGGTCCTAAGTGTATTACCCAAAAAAAATGAAAACACTTGTCTACACTGAAACTTATGTACATTATTCATAATAGCCTAAAGATGAAAACAATCCAAGTGTCCGTTATTGGATGAATGGTTAAACAACTTGTGGTATATACACGTAATATAATACCACTCAACCATAAAAAAGAACAAAATACTGATATATGCTACAACTTGGATATACCTCAAAAACATTATGGTAAGTGAAAGAAGCTAGGTCACATACTATATTATTATATTTATGAAATGCCCAGAATAGGCAAACCCACAGAGACAGAAAGCAGATTAGAGGTTACCAGGGAGTAGGAAGAAGGGGGAATGCAGTGATCAACTTCATGAGTACAGGGTTTTTTAAGAGGTGAGAAAAAAAGTTTTGAAACTAGAGAGAACTGGTGGTCATACAAGACTGTGAACACTAAATAATAATGAACTATACATTTTATAATAAAATGGTTGCTTGTATGCTATGTAAATTTTGCCTCAATAAAAAAATGGGGTTAGACATAGTTTATTGATTCATTCATACAAATTCTTGAGTTCCTACCACATGCCAAGCACTCTGAAATTAGTTAAGGTGAAGGACAAAATTTAAAAAGTAAAAAGCATGGACTATTTTAATAAGGGTGTTTAAGGAAGACCTCAAAGAGACAACATCTGAACAGACACAAGAATGAACTGAAGAATACCATTCTACTAAATAATGAAAAAAAAAAAAAAGTACTAAAATATAAATTTAAACTGATCACAAATCAATGCAAAAAAATGCTTTTCCAAAAAAAGCAGAGCTATCTAAATATAGACGTTCGTTTTTATGCACATATACAGTAATTTTTCATTTCTAGACATTTAACTTTGTTACAAATCATTTCTTTCCAGTCCAATAATGTGCTTCTTCCCAGGCCAAGCCATACTCCCAAGGCAGCCCATCATTTACCTTGATAACAGGGCATGCTTTCCTTTAGGAAATGGCTCAGGAAAGGAGTGAAGGCGAGGAATTACAATCCTATGATATGCTAAATTCTCACATTCACTCACATTGTCACTTTTAATCCCCACAATTACCTTTTCATAGATGAGGAAATTGAGGTTCAGAAATCATAAGTAACTTATTATCATAGTTAGCTAAAAGAAGAACCAGAATTCAAATCAGTTCTGACTTCAAACCCATACCCCTTCCATTCAGAAATGCACCTCGTTTTTACTGAGCACATCTTAGGCCAAACTGTGAAAATAGATGAAGCGGCACTGTCCATAAGAACCTTGTTGGGAAAGCCAGGATGGTTTAGCAGGTTAAGCGCTAGCTTTGCAGCCCCAGGGACCGAAGATCGAATCCCGGCCCTGGCCCATGTGAACCCATATGCTAAACTGGGGTGTGCTTCCCATGCAGGTGGCCCCGTTCAGTTCTAGCCCTCCCTGTTCAGCCCCTGGCTTGAGGGAGTGTTCCTCCCACGCAGGAGGACCCATTCTGATTTCTGCCTGGCATAGCCCCTGCCCACCTGTGTGGAATGAAACCATGTCGAAAACTGATGACATAGAACTATGGAGACTGCTCTGGGCCCTCCCCCTTCTCTCTGTCTCTCTCAGTGAAAAACAATAAAATAAATCTTAAAAAGAAGGGGAAGCTGGGATGGCTCAGTGGGTTAAGCGCTCACTTTGCAGCCCCGGGGACCAAGGATCGAATCCCAGCCCCGGCCCGTGTGGACCCATATGCTGAACTGGGGAGTGCCCCCAGTTTAGTTCTCACCAGGGCGAGACCCTGGCCCAGTTCCTGCCCTGTGCAGCTCTGCCCACCCGTGGAATGAAACTATGTGGAAAAACCAATGATGTACAACTATGGAGACTGTCCTGGGCCCTCCCCTTTCTCTCTGTCTCTGTATCTCTCTCTCTCTCTCTTTCAAAAACAATAAAAATAAATATTAAAAAAAGGGGGGGGGGGAGCCGGGATGGCTCAGTGAGTTAAGAGCTCACTTTGCAGCCCTGGGGA
>PVKE010033017.1:0-18159 GCA_004027555.1 Craseonycteris thonglongyai
AATAAACAGGAACAAACTACTGATAAGTGCAGCAACTAGAATGAATGCTAATCTCAAAAGGAAACATACTATATGATTCTGTATATAGAATGTTTGTGAAATAATACAAGTGTAGCAATAAAGAACAGATTCGTAACTGCCAGGGGTCAGAGTGGGGGAAGGGATGCATTGAGTGTGGATAGAAAGAGGTAGAATGAGTCTTGTGGTGACAGTGTAATTAAGTATCTTGATTGTGGTAGTGATTAGATAATGCTACAAATGTGTGAAATTTGCACAGAGATACACACATACATGTATTGGCACACAAATGAGTACAGGTGCAACTGGTAAAATCTGAGTAAACTATATGGATTGAACCAATGTCAATATTTTGGTTTTGATCATGTAAAATGTTAACATTGGGTGAGTTTAGGTGAAGGGTGTCTGGAACCCTTCAGAACACTTAGATAGTGGCTGCATCCATTTACATTCCCACCAATATGTGCCATGGTTCTCTTTTCTTCACACCCTCACCGACACATTATTATTATTATTATTATTATTATTATTATTATTATAACAATTATAATAGCTGTGAGGTGATCTCATTGTGGTTTTAACTTGCATTACCCTAATGACAAGTGACACTGAGAACCTTTTTTTTTTCAGATTTATTTTAGTTTTTGACAGAGACAGAAACAGAGACAGAGAGAAGAGGGAGGGCCCAGAGCAGTCTTCATAGTTTTACCTCATCAGCTTTCGACATGGTTTCGTTTCATGCAAGTGGACAAGGGCTGCACAGGGTGGGAACTGAACTGGGGGCCTCCTGCATGGGAGGCAAGCCCCCTCGAGCCGGGGGCCAAACCAGTGTTCAAGAACTAAAATAGGAACCTCCCACATTGGAAGAACAGTCCAGTTCAGCATATGTGTCCACACAGGCCAGGGCTGGGATTCAATCCTTTGTCCCCGGAGCTGTACAGTGAGGGCTTAACTCACTAAGCCATCCCAGCTTCCCCTTTTTATTATTATTATTACTACTATTATTATTATTGTTGTTGTTTTTGACAGAGAGAAGGGAGAGGGCCCAGAGCAGTATCCATAGTTGTACATCATCAGTTTTTGACATGGTTTCATTCCACACAGGTGGGCTGGGGGCTATGTAAGACGGGATCCAGGCCAAGGGCCTCCTGAATAGGAGGCACACCCCCACAAGTTAGGGGCTGAACCAGGGGCCTCCAACATGAGAAGCTCACTTCAGCGAGAACCAAACTGGGGCCACACCCCAGTTCAGCATATGGGTCCACACGGGCCGGGTCCAGGACTGGAACTCAATCCTTGGACCCCAGGGCTGCAAAGAAAGCACTCAACTTGCTGAACCATCCCGGCTTCCCCTGAGCACTGCTTTTTGTACCTGTGGCCATTTGTATGTTTTTGGGGTTTTTTTTGAAAAATGTTTACTCAGGTCCTATCCATTTCTTAGACTGGTTTTTGCCTTTTTTGTTGTGTTGTTATTGAGTTCTAGGTGTTTGCTATATGTTTTAGATATTAATACCTTATTAGATATATAATTTATAAATCTTTACTGTGTAGCTTTCAGTTTGATATAGTCCCACTTATTTATTTTTGTAGTTGTTTTCTTTGTTTTTCGTATAAAATCAATGTCAAGATGCCTGCCACCTATGTTTTCTTCTAAGATTTTTATTTTCAGGTCTTTAATCCATCTTGAGTTTTTGTGTGTGCATGTGTGTGTGTGTATGTGTGTATGTATGATATAAGATAGGGGCTTAATTTTATTCTTTTACATGTCGCTGTCCAGTTTTTCTGTAACCATTATTTGAGATTATATTTTACCCACTGTATATTTTTCGTTCCTTTATTGTAAAGTAATTGAGCATACAGGCATACCATGGAGATATTGTGGTTTGGTTATAGACCACTGCAATATAGCAAGTATTGCAATAAAGAGAGTTGTAATCTTTTTACTAATGGAGAGCCTTGTCTTCAATTTATAAAAAAAAATTCAACATCTGTGAAGTGCGATAAAGCAAAGTACAATAAAATGATGTGTGCCTTTAGATGCTTGGGTTTACTTCTGGGCTATCTGTTCTGTTACTGATCTATGTGTCTGTTAATATATATATATATATATATATATATATATATAGACTTATTTTATTGTGTGTGTGTGTTGTGTTTCTGTGTGAGAGAGAGGGGGTGGGAAAGGCAGAGGGCACAGAGCAGTTTCGTAGTTGTACATCATTAGCTATGACATAGTTTTATTCTACATGGGTGGATGTGGAGCCGCACTGGGTGGGAACAGAACTGGGGGCCTCCTGTATGGGAGGTGAGAAACTTGCTGCCATCCTGGCAGTTGCCAGTTGTGCTGCACAGTTTGCATGGGCCGGAGCCAAGATTTGATCCCCCAACCTCACAGTTGCAAGGCAAACACTCAACCTGCTAAGCTATCCTGGCATTCCCTATGTGTATGTTTGTATCTCAATACCACAATATAGCTTTTTAATATAGTTTGAAATCAGGAAGTGTGATGTTTCCAGTTTTGTTCTTTTTCATGATCTTTTTGGCTATATGGGGTCTTTTGTGATTCTAAACATTTTAATCTCTTATTAGTTTTATTTCTTCATGTAAAAATATGTCACTTGAATGTAGACCTTGATCAACCTATTACTTAACTTTTGAACAATGAATCTTGGTTAGTAAGCTTTCTTCTAAGGAATATTGATAATATTAAAGTTTTTATATCTTCTCATAAGGGAAAATTTGGTTGAGAGGCAGCTAAAAAAGAAAATACTGGGATTTCAGGAGAAATAAAGAAGTGACACGCTATAGGGAAAAGTTATAACTGGTACCTGGACCACCAGAAGGTAATTAACCTAAAATAATTATTTTGATTAATGCCATCAGCAGTGATTTAAAGATGGTAAGTTCTAGATAACTTTTAACTTGTATTTTTTCAAATGCACTTTTTCCATATAGGGGCTTCAATAATAGCAAAATTATATTTGAAAAGAAAATTATAAGTTTTACTGAGCGATTTGTACTGGAGTAGCTCAGAACTTTTTTATTAGATGGGGGAAATTATTTCTCCAAGTGCTCAGACACTAAGAAAATAGCCTATTTCACTATTTGAATGGACAATTATGCTCATACTACAAGATACTTTTAGCTCAGTTGTTGGTATGAAAAATACTTAAAATCTCTATTCTAGGTGCTCTAAATTGTATTTTGTAAGAACAACCTGTTGGAGAAGAGTTTGCCTTGCTTGTCTAGTAGTCTATAATTAAGCAAATAAATAAATAAATAAATATAATAATAATAATAAAAAAATCAAAACCTTAAGTAGTATAGCCTGCCTTAAACATAGATATTTGCATATTCATGTTTAACTCAGACCTTCTATAAGTTAATTAAGCATCCATTGGATATGTAGTTACGTTTTAGGGGTGGCAGGTTATTGGTTACTAACTTCAAAGATACACAGGTGCAACAGAGATTGTAGGAACAAAAAAATAGTCATAAAATAGTAATTGTAACATTTACTTGCTTTTTATCTGGAATTAAATTGGTCAGCATATATTAGCATAAATTTGGGCTCCTAAGAACTTGGCATTAAGAGTAGCCTTCTAGTGAGAACCTGTCCCACGACACTTCCAAATTTTGAACTCATGATTATCTTCCAAATTGTAAGAAATGCACCTCCTATAAAAATAGAAAAAATGTGTTTTCAGTTAGTAAAAATATGAATACAATTTAGAAATCTAAAAAAATACAAAATAAATTAAATTAAAACTTCCCATTATATGGGGAAGCCGGGATGGCTCAGTGGGTTAAGCGCTCACTTTGCAGTGCCGGGGACCGAGGATCGAATCCCGGCCCCGGCCCATGCGGACCCACATGCTGAACTGGGGAGTTCCCCCAATTCAGTTCTCTCTCTGTCTCTGTCTCTGTCTCTGTCTCTCTCTCTCTCTCTCTCTCTCTCTCTCTCTCTGTCAAAAACAATAATAAATAAAAATTTTAAAAAAACAAACAAACAAAAAAATCCCAAACAACAAAAAAACCTCCCATTATAGGACTTTGGATATATTAGTAGCTCTGTTGGACAACTACTTTTGTTAAAAAATAGAAGAGGAATGTGGGGATAGCTCAGCAGGTTGAGTGCTTGACTTGGCCCTGGCCCATGCAAACCCATACGCTGAACTGTGGTGCAACTGGTAACTGCCAGTATAGTGGTGAAGGTTCTCACCTCCCATGTGGGAGGCCCTCAGTTTGGTTCCTGCCCTGTGGGGCCCCACATCCACCTGTGTGGAATGCAACTGTGTCACAACTAATGATGTACAATATGGAGACTGCTCTGGGCCCTTCCCCTTCTCTCTCTCTTTTCCTGTCTCTCACCTCCTCTGAAACAATAAAATAAATCTTAAAAATAAAAATAGAAGAAAATGCATTGTGTTGGATAGTTTAAGAACATAAATGAAGATTTATATATATTATTTGAGATAAGACCTATTCAAGAATTCAATGCATTGGTCACAATATTTTATAAATAAATAAAAAACAAACTAAGTATTCTTATATTTCAATTAAAAATTTTAAGAGCCACAGTAACACCAGTCCTACTCCTGTTAACAACGTTTATTTATAGAAAGAATGCTTTTCTGAGAGTGAGGATACCTAATTGTTGTCCAAATGACACTAAAAGTGAGTATTATTTGGCAACTCAGCCTTCCTTGAGCTTCAGAGTACATATATGAAAAGATGAAGTAGAACTCCAGAGTTTATACAGTTCTAATTCTAAAATGCTGAAATTTAAATATATGATTTTCACTAATTTCTTGATACTTTTATATTTCCAATGAAAAAAATATTGAATAGTGAAGAAAAACAAAACTGCAAAGACTGAAGTTAGCTCAAAGGTTAAATCAGCTTTGGCTTCTTATGAAGTATAGCACCTAGATCTTTTTTACTCAAAAATGAGGAAAATCCATCCATTTTATACTTCTATTATGGACAATAAATAAAATGATGTGTGAAGATATTAAGCATAATATTTAATATTTAAGTGATGCTCAAAATGTTATATGACTATATTTTTTTGGTACCTAGTTTTTCTACTTTTACCCCAACTGTCTCTATTTCTTCTTATGTTCTCTGACTTGATGCATGACACTACCTTACTCTGTCAACATAACCAAAAATCACTGGGAGTCATTATCTATTCCTCCCTCTCCTCAAATGCTCAAGTCCTGTTGATTTAATGCCTTTATGTCCATCCAAATTCTTTATCCTATTATGTTGTAACTCACATCTATTGATGCATTAATTTCTATTTGAATCTTATCAACAGTTCCAGATTCAAACTCTTAAGATTCACTTCCAATATACCAAACTTATTATTATAAAATTTTAAAATGAAAAATATTGTTAATTTCTTATTTAAAAGCTCTTAGCACTTCTTTAGTCAGTCAAAATATGAGGGGACTATACAACTCACAGTGACTCCTCCAGTTATCGTATCTACTCATATGTGTTTCCATATTCTTTAGTGAAACAACTCTTCTTCCCTGCTTTAGGCTCTGGATCTAAATGAAGAGCCCAACCGCTTGCATATCAACCCTCCTAGTATTATAATTATGGGCCAATAGTTGGGCACCTGATTTTGGGTGGCCAGTTGTAATGTTTAGCATAGGTACTGGAGTAACAAGTCCTTTATAAGAACAAATAAATCATTTTATGATTACACAGTATAGTTGGGTAATAAAGGGGATTCCATTGTAATACAAAATGATGAGAGAAAAGTTCTTGATATTGACATAACTTAGCCAGGGGAATGGTCAAGGTAGTGGTCAGAGGAAATTAGCCTTTAGAGGCATTGAAAGAGGAGTTACTCATTTAAAGAATGAGGGAAAGTAGATTTCATGCAACATGACATGTTAGGTAATAGTAGTTTAGTTGCAAGGTATAGTATCATGGGAGGCGGGAGAAAGTTCCATCCCAATAATGAAGAGTCTGATTGTCATAGACCAGTGCGTTTGAATCTTAATCCAAAATTATAATAATATAATAATAATCTAAAATATTATTAAGCTAACAATATAAATTTTAAGAAGAAATATATAAAGATGTTTATTTAGAACTGTCACCACTGCTAGATGATATATTGAGGATGGTTTATACAAAATGTGGTTAGATCATTTAGATGAATAGTCATAAAAAGTAGATAAAGAATGATAAAGATTTGTCCTTTGTAAATCCAGATATTGAAGAGGAGGGAAGAGAATCAAGTGTGATAAAGAGGTAAATTGCTAAGACTTCATAGTTTAAGGAGAAACAACTTATGGGAGAACACAAGGACAGCTTGATATACCAAATGTAAAATATCTGTGAGATATGGACTTAAAAATGCCCAGTGTTAATGGTTCAGCAGTGAGAGCTTAGCTAGAGATAACAATGATACTATTGGTGCTAACTCACTCAAACAATGTGCTTTGATGCTTCATCTGAAAGGAGTGAGAAGAGCAAGCATCTGAGGATTGATAACATCCTGAAAAACTGAGGAGGTGGAAATCCTAGGACAGTTAAACCTGTGTTTTGTCACTTGTAGAGGGAATAACTTAGACTTCTTCTTGCTTTTCATAAGCTTTGTCACAAAAGTAAAACTTGAGTATACTTGTACTATAGAACTGATGTCAATACATTGTGATAGTTTATTTATCTGTTCTATTAAGATATAAAGTTTTAGAAAAATAATTTCTAAATATAATTATATTCAGTATATTGAAAATATATTATGTGCTCAATAATTATTATTGAATGAATCATTAAATAAATATATTTAAATCTTATGTGTTGGTTTATTTATTCTTCATGTATATTATCGTTCATAATCATCTCTGTGATTTTATTTATGTCCAAAATGAGTTTTACTGAAATCAGAAGTACTTTCTCCTGTATGCTAAAGTTACTTGTGAGAACTTTATGATCTTGATCTGTGAGTAGTCTATGTGGGTAACCCACTAGTAATTCTACTGAACTTTCAAAGAATGGGCGATATGGTGCTGCCTCGCAAAATTCTATGGTAAGCAGAAAGTCCTTGGTAAAATCTCTTTCAGTTTCAGAATAATAGAATGATCTAAAAGAGGAATACATTATTTGAAACATAAGTTATAGAATAGTTTATTTTAAATGCAAATTAAAGTCCAAATGTGTTTTCCCTCATATTCCTTAGGATTACTATGCAATTTACTAAATAGTTTACCTACTAGAATCTACAATTAAGTATAATACAATTGATCTCTATAGTGTCCTCTACATTGTATCTGGCTGGAGAACCTCTTGAACAGCAACAGAGAAAGCTAAATCTTAAATTACAATTTAAAACAATGCAACATACTAACCAATCTTTCTCTTACTTTCATCTAATTTATTCTTCATGATTTCTCATTGCACTTCTCCTATATCTAATTCTTATGCTACTCATTTCTCTTACCATTAGTTGTTTTCTACAAAGGAAGCCCGGGGAGTGGGTAAAAGGATGAATCTAGACTGCTATCTGTCACCATTTATCAAAATTAACTCGAAATCAATCAAAGACCTAAATATGACCTGAAACACTAAATTGCATAGAGAGAGAGCATAGGTAATAAACGCATAGATCTTGGATTCAGAGAGGATTTTACGAATTTGACCTTAAAGGCAAGAGAAGTAAAAGAAAAAACAAATGGTTGAAAATTTTATAAGTAGAAATTTTTTAGTACTAAAAGACAATGAAATAAACATAGAGTGGTGAGTAATGGAGAAAAAAAAAAAAGACTGCAGTGGCAAAGAGGAAAATAGTGAAAGATTATTTTATGAATATTTTATGAATATATTTTGTCAAGATCATTCACCTTTGAATATATACATTTTTCCATGTAAATCAAAATACATCCCACTCACAAAATCAGTATTTCCAATTAAAAAATAATTATCCTTCTAGGGTTCTGCGGTTCCCATATCTATGTATTGTTACATGGGAATAAACAACACCAAAAAGTTTGTTAAAGGCTGTTTTGAGATAAAATTCTCCTGTTTAATGACCGAACTTAGATAATTTAATCTCTGCAACTGACATTTGTACTACTAAGTAACTCATTAGGACCAGGAGGTCATGGACAATGCTATGGGCAGGGCAAAGAAGCCAATAATAGGAGTCAGGGATGATGAGAACCAGAAATCAAAAGGCTTAGAAGAGAAACAGCATTGGAACCAGGATTCTTTACTTTTGTTTAAAGCTTTTATTTTACCAATACCTAGGTAAGTCCGACTGATACTTAGCATACCTCATTGTAGTCATTGTTGACTAGTAGATGAAATTTTCTATATTTACCTGGGTTTATGTTAAGCGTGCAAATTTTACATTGTTTTTCCTACTACATTTTTATTTATAAGAGAAAATATTGACTGTCATTTAAAGAAATCACATAAAAAGTATTATTTGAATCAGGTGAATGGGTGAACACCATACAATTTCTAAACAGTGAAAAAATACTAAGCACTTCAAACTGTTTTTGTTTTTTGATGGTGAGGGGTGGTGTTGGAAGTCGAAATCTGACTCAGAATTTCTTACCACCATATTTTCATAGCTACCTTGCATAAACACCTAGAATCCAAGAACAGAAATTAATCACATATTGCACCCATTAACATTTTTTATTAAACATAAAGAACTACTTATAAACTGTACTGCCAAAAAAAAAAATGTTATGATATATTGTCCTGGTAGAAGTGTAAATAACCAGCCATCTTTTCATTTATATCTTTGCTGATGGAGTACATGACTCTTAGGTGAATTATGAATAAAAATTAGAAAAACTATTTCCTAAAACATTGTGAAAAATGTAAGAAATAAATATTTGAGGTAACAAAATATATACATTATATTTTACAATGCCAAAACGAAACTGAGAATTTAATTGTATCACATAGAGCAATTATCTTACATGTTACTGAACTATGATCTTCCAGCATCAATGGCTGCCTGATGGGCCTCCCACATGTAAAGGATCGCTGTGTCTTCATCTATGTTATACTTCGGAATATCCCTGGTAGTGGAGGCAATCTCTCTGGACTTCAAATACTATAAGATAAATAATATGGTCTATGTATATGAAGATTTCATAATAAAATTAAGATAAATTTAATCACCAAGCTCATAAATTCCTGAAATAGAATACTATAAAATGCTCATCTGGCTCATTGTCTCAAAAATACTCATAGGTTTATGTTCAAAATAAACAATAACACTTGAAGATATCATTACACTTACTTATTTGCCTCACAAACAATTTATGCTAATTTATTTGCACAGACAAACGTAATTTGATAATTATTTCATTAATTGTACTGAAAATAATTTTTTTTTTATTTATTTTTATTTTTGACAGAGAGAGAGAGAGAGAGAGATACAGAGACAGAGACAGAGAACTGAACTGGGGGAGCTCCCAGTTCAGCACGTGGATCCGCACGGGCCGGGGCCGGGACTCGATCCTCAGTCCCCAGGGGTGCAAAGTGAGAGCTTGACCCACTGAGCCATCCCGGCTTCCCCTGAAAATAATTTTTTATGAATGAACTTTTACTAATTTGCTATTAATCATTTATTTAGCATTATTTGAGCACACTAATAGAAACAATTCCAGAAGGGAAGGGACAAAACTATACTCATAGTTTTATACATGTATACATAAAATTTAGTCTATTTTTAAACCATAAATTCAATAGAAGACCTTCAGTCTTCATTGATCCTTCCCATAAAAATATCATTGCATTCTTTTATCTGATAAAACCTGTCAGCTGCATCCATAACTTGTGGGTAGGATTCATGGCATTCCATAATCAAATAACAAAAGCCAGATCTGTATTCCTCTCAAGATACTAATTCTATCTTATATAGTAAATCCCTCAAAAACTCAGATTTAATTGCAGCAAGAAAATATAGACCAATTACATAGAAGTTAATGCCTATAATGTAGCAGAAGAAAGGTGTGTAGAACCATTAACTGCTTATTTCAAACAAGAGTTCAGAAAATGACTACGACTTAGCCTACAATTTAACCAGTTGACCCTCCACACAATTATCTTGATTCATTGGGTCTAGGAAATTTACAAGATTAGGAGAGCTCAGGGTTATCACAGTCATATAATATTCCACATCAGGGCACACTCTGGTTACAGGTACTTGTATATAAATCTACCTAATTTAATTAAATTCCAAATTATTTATGTTCTATATTTATTTACTCCTTAAATAGAAAATATATAATAAAGTTTGGTTGAGGAAAACATTTAGCTCAGATTAAGTATTTATGTAGATAATGTTCAATATATTACTTGTGGAGACAGTTTGACTAAAAAGAGAAAGAGATTTTGAATTAACTTTTATTCTATCCTCACAGTTTTTTTCCCAGAGATTCATGCTTCTGACTCTATTTTCTATCAACACACAATACAATTTCTTATTTTTTCAATTTGATTTTTTTTTCTGGTTCTTGATGATAACTTATTTCAACCAACCACTCTCTTTAGTACTTGTGCATATTCTGTTTTTGGACTATTTATTGACGTGAGTATTCTTGTGTTCATCTTGTCTACCAAAATTCTGGCAATGCTCAATCCTGGGCTATTTTTAGGTCTGCTCCTCAGCCTGGCTTTGGTAATCACAGGCATGAATCTATGCTTTCTGTTAATAAAACATATTCCCCCGTGTTCCTGCTTGTCAACCAGAGAACTATTTTGATTTTTAATATAGCTGTTGAGGAACAGTCAAAGTAACTAGTGACTTAAAACATGAGGAAGAAGATATAAATAATATACAGCAATTTTATGAAATGTTCTTTAGTTCTGTAGATAGCAAGTCATTTTTTCACTATTTGAAATTTGGTAACTAGTTTCTATTTCCACTTGTTTCTATTTTTAACCTGAATCTTTATAATTGGATGATTGTCAATATAAAGTTTATATTGAACTGTCTATATTTGACATGAAAGAACTTTGTTTATTACCAATTCTGACTTTTAAATTTGAAATGTGAATTTACAGGAGTCACTATTTCACTTTTTTTTAGCCTAGTGAATTTATACCTCTAAGTAAATCCTTGTTCAGAAGCAGCAGATATATTAGATATAGCCTATAGTGGAATTGATCTTTAAGGCCTAAAATAAGTCTTGTAATTAAAAATGAAAAAAAAAAATCCCAAGTTTTTTACAGATTGGATTTTAGGGAAATAAACTGACATAGTGATTAAGAAACTGGATTTTTAAAAGAGAAAAGTGTTAAGAATATGTTAGTAGCCTTGTGGAGGTAAATAGCAAATTATTCAACACCTCTCAGTTCTCTTTGCTTATCTGTGTTATGAGGATATTAATATTGATATCATGGTAAGGGTTGAATTAAACTGTGCCTCTAAAGGGCTTAAGTAAGGTGCTGGAATGTAGTAAGTATGGAATAAATAGTAGCTAGTTAGAGAAGGGTTGGCAGTGTGTGGAATAAGAAACAGAAAGTCTGAAACACAGAGTAACTTTAAGGATTATCTTTGTTTGGTGTTTCTCTAAAATTAATATTGTTCTGTGCATTATAATTTAGAAATAGCAATAGTAAAAGTATCTTTAAGAAAAAAGTTGATTAGCCCTCAGAAAAATTTCACAGAACAGTATATATATTAAAAAAAAATTCAGAATTTATCCTAACTTATCCTACCCCATATAAAAACACTATGAGCAGGCCTCAGAACCATAGCACAGTAAAGAAGCATGAAGCAAATCTAACACTTACCTCCCCAGCCACTGTTAACAGATATACAGCCAGGGGCTCCAGCCTCATAAGGACACATGGAACTATTGGGAGGGTCTGAAAATCGATCTGCAGGATAAATAGAACAGGTAAAAAATATCTCTAGGAAGAAAGTTTAAACTTTTAATAGAATGTCTTGAGAAAGGGAAAAAGACACATTATTCCCCTCCAAAGAATTAGAAAGAGGATTATTCCTGCTAATAACATGGTTTGTTTGTACCTTTTCATTCACTTTGAGAGCAGAAAGCTTGTCAGAGATGCCAGTCTGCAGAGATCACTTGTTGACTAAGCTCACCTTGTCTCAATTACAGGTGGCCTCAGTTGGTCTGATATTTCTTCCTAAATAATAAGAGCTGCTTGCAATAATTCAAATATTCAAGTATTTTTCTAAACCAAGGCACCATATTATAATCTTTGTTTCATGCTGCATTTAGCCTGAGTTTCTTGAACTCTAGTACTTCTAAAAAAGACAAATTGGGAAAGAATTTTATAAAACCAGGAAGCTTGTTCAGTTAGATAACCTTGGTAATAAGAAAACTGGGCCAAGGACTAGAAAGAATAAAAGCCAAATGGAGAAACTCACCTAAACAAGAGAAAGAAAAGAGAGAAAAAAAAAGCTAGAAACCGAGTTTTAAGCTGAAGCATCACATCTGTACTTGATTTCTCCACCTTAGTGTTTCAGTACAAGAAGATAGTGGTCTAGTTACTAGCCCAGTTCTTCTGTGTTTCCATTTCTTTTTTTCTGCTTAAATCTAACAGTGAACATAAAGGAGTTTGTATTGAGAGCCATATGTTATTAGATAATCTTTTCATTAACAATTTATGAGACAAAGATCAGGCAAGCTTTTAAGGGAAAGTATGTTTCTTACCTTAATTTATATGAAACTTCATCTTGGGTTTCACAGTTAAAAGAAGCTTTTGTCAAATTTTCTATAATAATTTCACCTCATGAAACATAGGTGGTTATAGTACCACCTTTCTCTGAGAAGATCATCACAGGGCTTTAAAATGGTGATGACATCACAAAACCAAGTTTTTGAATCTAGAGGGAGACATTTCTTCTTCAAGTAGTATACTTATATAGTTCACAAAAAATTAATTTTAAAAACTATAATTTTTTTAACCAGAACATCTATAACATATAAGGAGAATGTATGCCAAATAATTTTACACTAGCCAAAAGGAGTCTTTGGTTAGGTCATCGGAGGGTATGCATACTGGAAGATAAATGATTATATCGACTATACACATTCAGATGGTTACATTTAAACATATTAGCTATGATATAATGACACTCTCAGTAATAAAGAAAAAGCAACTTTCCTTATAAATAATTAAAATGTACATGCCTGTTTTATAAAGCTTTCCATAAAATAAGGTGAGTGCCCAGAACACATTGCCTATATTGTTTTGTCCAAACCAAGCAAAGTATTTCTGTGATTTTGTTATAATTATTTTATACATTTGCAACCGATCCATATATTTTCATGGACCAATGATTGTTTTGTTATTCTGTGCTGGAAATTCTGTTATGTCCCCATTAATCTGTTCCCCAAAAGGAGGATAGCTGTCATTTTCATCTGTGGCTGGCCCTATATTTTGGGTCAATCCCACAGAAAAGAAACTCAGGAATAGAAAGTGAGGATCATCTGGAAACTACCTAATTGTTACCAAATAATGTCACCCCATTAAATTTAATAATAAAATATAATTAAAAAGAAAGTGAGGATCATCAAAGAAGACTGCATCTTCTCACTGCCCATTGAGCTTAACCCTAGATCTGAAACTGTAACAAATTATAGAGCAGATAAGAGTCAAGTGATATATTTCCCATCAATTAGAGAATGATAAATCTCTGAGCAGATAATATTCTGACCAACAAGCACCTGCACTGCTAATGAGCAAATAGATGAGTATTTGCCAAAATATCAATGAGGTTGAATTATATTTTGCAGCTTCAATTTGACATGTTGTCAAGTTTTCTAAAGTAATGGCTTAGTTTATATTAAATTAATATCTTTGTTCTTTTATTTTTTTCTTTCTGACACCATATGTTTAGCTTTCCTCTCCCTCAATACCTCCATTCTTGTCCAAAAACTATCTTCTGGCTGATAGTGAACAAAACAAAGAAATATACTTATTTTTATCTTTGGCCCAATTTTTTTTCTAATGGTCTAGTATATTCAAAATGTACTTTGGGGAAGCCGGGATGGCTCAGTGGGTTAAGCGCTCACTTTGCATCCCCAGGGACCAAGAATCAAATCCCGGCCCTGGCCCATGTGGACCCATATGCTGAACTGGGGAGTGCCCCCAGTTCAGTTCTCACCGGGGTGAAGACACCGGCCCAGTTCCTGCCCTGTGCAGCCCCACTCCCACCTGTGGAATGAAACTATGTGGAAAAACATACAATGTGCTACTATGGAAACTGTTCTGGGCCCTCCCCCTTCTCTCTGTCTCTGTATCTCTCTCTCTGTCAAAAACAACACAAATAAATCTTTTTAAAAAATGTACTCTGTTTTCTGTGGCATGAGAAAATTTAGTGGGAGAGAATAAAACTAGAATTTAACTGATTATTTGCTAGGTTGTTTTTGGTTATTAGTTCATGTAATTTCTAAATAATTTCATGGTGAATGCATTATTATTCCTTTTTTTAAAGATTGGAAAGCTGAAAGTCAAAAAAATTTTAGTAACATACATGATAGCATAGGTTATAATTTGGGATGAAGACTCAGATCATCATGGTCTCCATGTGTAATCCACTTTTTCCAATGCAAAGGTGCTTGGGATTGTGGGTAATTTGACAGTTTCTGATCGGACTCTACATTCAATTATGGTTTTAACAATGCACAGACTTCTTTGCTCCATTAAATTACTATAAACCATTCATTAATTGATTATATTATGTGTTTCATTTTAATATAAACTGAGAGATCCAGAGAAAGTAAGCATTTGCATTGGATGTTAAAATACCAATGGCAGTTATTTTCAGGAGGCAGAAAGATTCAGTAGATCCAACTAGCAACAACAATGTGAAGTAGTGGGGACATCTGTAGCATAGATTATTTAAAGTCAACCATAATTTAACATATATTTTTATTTGAATATCTTAGTAGATTGAATCAGTAGGCACTATCTCTAAGTGTCACTACAGAGGAATTCTCCTCTAGATGACCTTCTAATATACTTCTCTATACACACTAGTAAGCAGCTACTTCCCATCTCTTACCTGGCCATCAGAGCCACCTTCTTCCCTTTTCTGAATGCATAAAACAATGTTATTCATAGCACTTTATTGTCTAAAACGTACTTTTATTTATTTACTAAGTGTTAAATGCATCTCAATTAATAAGCACTTTGATATTGACCAGAGTATTAAGATATATAAATTGTCCATAGTGCTCTAAAGTGGAGATGTACTTGCAAGTTAACAGAGAACAATGATTTATGTGCCAGTAAAGAGGTATACAAAGGCTAAATGGAGTAGGGGTGCAGAAAATGAAGTAAGAAAATTGAATTCAAATTAGATGTTTTATCTGAAATTGAAAGGTTAATTCGGAATACAAAATGAAAACAAAGGGTATGACATTTGGAGAGATGAAACACTATGTGCAAATCATTGGGATAAAAATATGAGGAAAATCGTGTTCTGAAAATTAGAGTCTATGTGAAAAATCACCAGAAATTGGGTTGCTAAGGTAGAACATGACCAGATCATAAAAGTTAATTTATATCAATGTTAGCAATGGGGAAATCTTTAGTTGTTTCAATCTTGTGGGAGGCACTGTTTTTATTTTTGCTTTAGAGAAATTAATCATATATCTATAATTCTAACTGAATCAAATCCAAACATATATTTTCTGCCAAAATTTTGTTTCATTTATACAATGAATAAATAATAATATAAATAAATAATAATATGGGCAATTTAAAGTTAATTTTACAAAGGAGAAGACTTGAATACTCCCCTCAGCCTCTCCTTCTATTCTCAGTGACCTGGGGCAAGTCAATGACCATAACCACCCTTGTTTATGTAAGTGAACCAAGTACGCACTGTGTCTTTTTAAGTTTTAAACATGTATGATTCTAAGTCTCACTGCTTCTAAACTTTTTACCTGACCATTAATAATTAGTAAACTTTCAAAAGCATACTGACAATGCTTAATATCAAATATATGCCTAATATCAAATTTACTGGGATGATCACACTACATAAACAGTTGCTCCACAAATAATATTAGCACAAAAAAGGATATAAATCATATAAGGATATATAATATATAAGGATATATTAGCCTACATATGACCAAAAACCTGAGACCTTCCCTAGCCAAAGGTTCACAATATTAAAGTCATACAAGTTTTCATGGAGACTGTGATGATATTGTTAGTTGAACATTTAAGAGAATAATAAGAAAAATGGAAGCACTTAATAGAGTGCCTCACACACTGTTGATGATTGAATACTTTTGCTAATGTAGTAAATAACTTTGATTGCACATGGTCAGAGATATTAGGAAAGGATATTTCAAGCCAATGGTAAATAGTCCATGCACATCAGATCTTTATTTGGGGAACTCATCTTCAAAGATGGAAAGTCCCAGAACCTCAAAAGTATAAAATATGTACTTAACTAAGATATGCCAAAAGTTGGGGAAGTTAAGATGGCTCAGCAGGTTAAGTGCTTGCTTTGCAGCCCCAGGGACCGAGGATCAAAACCCATCCCTGGCCTGTGTGAACCCATATGCGGAACTGGGGTGTGTTTCCCATGCAGGAGGCCCCCAGCCCAGTTCCTGCCCTGCATGGCCCCTGCTCACCTCTGTGGAATAAAACCATGTTACAAACTGATCACATATAACTGTGGAAACTGCTCTGGGACCTCCCCTTTCTCTCTGTCTCTGTCTCTCTCTGTCTGTCAAAAACAATAAAATTAAAATCTTAAAAAAAATGCCAAAAATATAAAATAAGAAAAAGGTTATGATGCTTTTAAGAATTGTGTTACTGGACGAAACTGTGCATAGAATTATTTTTCAAATACCTCCTGTTCTGATTAGATAAGAGAAATGTGATAGTTCTCTTATTAATCTATATTTTAGGAATTGATGCATCAGAAGACCTAGCATGACACAAGCCCCTAAGCTCAAACAGTTGATTTCTTTGGCCAAATTCCATGTTAACTGAGAAATCTGACTTTCTTGGTAGATACCTCTGAAAAGTTAAAATGCCACATCCAGGAAGCAGGAGTATATTACCATGTTGGCTTCTTTATTATAAATAGTCTGTTCCTTGTTTGAATTTGTCTTGGACTGATTAACGTGAATGAGTTGCCAAGTTCTGCCAATGCTAGAAACAAATTAACTTTCTGTGTCTACAAAGATGAGCACCAGACCCCAGGGAAGAAAGTTTAAGGAGCTGCTATATGAAGAAATGACCAACTTCAACTCTATTACAAATATGTTGTGAATGCTTCTCATCCATTAACTTTTCCAATATGTCAGCTGACACTTGTTGAGTGTTATTAAAAGCTAAGTAAGCACTGTGCTAGGCACTAAAAACTTAAAATTGAAAAAGCCATTTTTTCCCTAACACCTGGAGCTCAGTTGGTTGTAAGAATACAGGTGAAGAGATAAGTGAATATGACCTATGTGATGAATGATATTATAAGCACAGGGTAATATGGGAACAAGAGGAGAAATATAGCAGGAAAAGGAAATTTAGGCAGTGTATCCCATTTTGGATTCACATAGTGTTGTAAAGACTTTACTGCACATTTGGAGGCTATTCTACCCTAGGATGAGTTACTCATGGAATTTAGTGTTGGGGAGACAAGGCAAACCATCAATCACAAAGAACAAAAGTTTCCATATCTATGTTCTGTTGATCACTTACATAACTTATAATTTGTAAATGTTTATAATTATCTGAGCCTAGGTCTTAATTCCACTACATTCATAACAATATTTTTGCACTTTAAAAAATTTTTTTTAATTTATTTATGTTTTATTGTTAAATTTAATGAGGTTACATTGGTTTGTAACAATTAGATAGTTTACAGATGTACAAGTTCACATCACATCATTCATGCATCGTATTATGTGCCCATCACTCAGTATCAGTTCCCCTTCCATCACCTTATACCTGGTGCCCACTCCCACCTGCCCCCACAACTCTCCCCTCCCCTCCTCTCCCCTCTCCTGGTAACCACCAAACCATTGAGTGTGTCCATAATGCTGGTGCCCTCTCCTGCTTCCCCTCCCACTCTCCCTCCCCCCTCCTCCCCTTCCCTCTGGCAATCACCAAGCTATTGAGTGTGTCCATAGGTCTCTGTGTCTTTGTTACTTT
>PVKE010033018.1:0-18171 GCA_004027555.1 Craseonycteris thonglongyai
TGGAGAGGAGGGAGAAGGGGGGAGGGGGAAGGGAGAGTTGTGTGGGGAGGGGGGAGTGGGCACCAGATATATTGGGTTGGAGGGGGACCTGATTCTGGGAGCTGGGCACATAGTGCGATGCATGGGTGATGTGATGTGGAGTTGTCCATTGGGAAACTGTCTGATTGTTACCAACCAATGTCACCCCATTAAATTTAACAATAAAATATAATAATATTAAAAATAAATAAATAAATAAATAAAAATAAAAATAGAGCTACTTTGTGACCCCCCCCCAAAAAAAAATCTATTGGAAATATTCAAATTCAGAAATTACCTACAAGTGAGTAATGTCATGAATAGTATGCATTTTCACAGCCTTATAAATTTGCCAGCTAAATCTTTTACTATACTTCACATATTTTTAACCACCATCATATGTAATGCAACTTCACAGATTCCACTTTAGGTTGTAGTATACTAAATTAGAGTTATCTCAAATATTTTAGGTATTTAATATCTTTGAAAATATTTTGCTTGTAGTTTTTCATGCAGACTATTCATAGTGGCTAATTCTTCAATCACCTCAAATTGGCATTCACTCTTCAAGTAAACTACAGGAATTGAGATTTATCAGTAACATTTCTGGACTATTCAAGAGTCAAGTATAACTATTTAAAATAACTTGACAGAAAGGTGCAGAGATAATTCAGTAAGTTCTCATGTACTTTTTACCCAATTTCTCCCAATAGTTACATCTTATGTATTACATACTAATACCAAGAAAGTGATATTGATACAATATGTGTGTATCATTTTTTGTCAGCTTATTACAAGGGCTAGTAGATTCAACTACTACCACACAATCAAGACACAGAACTATTAATACTATATCACCACAAAGTTCTCTCACCTGCTATCCCTTAAAAGTCACACCACAAACACCACCACCTCTAACTCCTGAAAATGATTAATCTTCTCCATTTTGATAATTTTGTAATTAATATATATATATTATATAAATATAGCATGTGACCTGTTGAGATAGTAATTTTTTTCCAAATGCATCATACCCCTAAGTTTCATTCAAGTTACTAGGTATCTCAATAGTTTATTCATTGTTAATGTTGAAAATTCATGTGGCTATATCACACTTTGTTCAACTATTGAGGGACATTTTGGCTGTTTCCAGTGAGGGCTATTACAAATAAAGCTGTAATAAAGATTTATATATAGGCTTTTTTATAGACTCAAATTTTTATTTCTCTATGATAAATGCTGATTTTCTGACTCACATGGCAAATGTATGTTTAGTTTTTTTTTGTTTGTTTGTGTTTTAAGAAACTGCCCACCAGCAATGTATGAGACATTGAATTTGTCCACATCCTGACCAGCATTTGGTATTGTCATTATTTTTAACTTTAGCTATTCTAATTGGTGATTAATGATTTCTTATTGTGGTCATCATTTTCGTTTCTCTGATGACTAATGATAACCATCTTTTCATGTGCTTGTTCGCCATCCATCTCTTCTTCAGTGAAATGTCTTTAACATTTGTTGCTCTTGTTGTATTTGGATTATTTGCTTTTTACTGTTGAATTTTCAGCCCTTTTTTAAGATATTTGGTGTTCAAATATTTTCTTCTAGAGTGTCAACAGTCTTTACATCATCACAGAGCCTGTCATAGACTAAAGTTTTTAATTTTGATGAAGTCTAATTTATCTTTTTTTTTTATTTTCTGGATCATAAAAACTCTTCACCAAAGACTTTCTCCTATTTTACCACCTAAAAGTTTTGTAATTTCATGTTTTACATTTAAAATTATCATCCTGGGGGAAGCCAGGATGGCTCAGTGGGTTAAGTGCTTGCTTTGCAGCCCTGGGGACCGGGGATCCAGCCTGTGAGAACCCATATGCTGAACTGGGGAGTGCCCCCAGTTCGGTTCTCAGTGGAGTGAGACCCTGGCCCAGTTCCTGCCCTATGCAGCCATGCACCTACCTGTGGAATGAAACTATGTGGAAAAATTGATAATGAACAACTATGGAGATTGCTCTGGGCCCTCCCCCTTCTCTCTGTCTCTGTATCTCTCTCTCTCAAAAACAATAAAAATAAATCTTCATAAATATATAAATAAACTAAAATTATGATCCTTTTTGTCTTCATTTTTATATAAGTAGAAGGTCTATTAATTTTTTTAAGATTTATTTTATTGTTTGAGAGGTGAGAGAAAGAGAAGGGGGGAGGGCTCAGAGCAGTCTCCACAGTTGTACATCATTAGTTGTGACATGGTTCCATACCACACATGTGAATATGAGGCCACGCGGACAGGAACTGAACTGGGGTCCTCCAACATGCGAGGTGAGAACCTTTGCCACTGAGCCATCATGGCAGTTACTAGTTGCGTAGCAGTTCAGCATACAGGTTTGCACGGGTTGGGGCCAAGAATCAAACCCCGGATGTTACAATTGTGAGGCAAGTTGAGATTTAATATTTTGTTATGAATATATAATTGCTTATCAACATTTTTGTGGGGTTGTTTTTTTGGGGGTTTTATTGTTTTTGTTTTTGTTTGTTTGTTTGTTTGTTTGTTTTTTGACAGAGAGAAACAGACAGAGACACACCAAGAGAAAGGGGAGGGCCCAGAGCAGTCTCCATAGTTGACAACATCAGTTTTCCATATAGTTTTACTCCACAGGTAGGCGCGGGACTGCTCAGGGCAGGAACTGTGCCAGGAGCCTCCCACATAGGCCCCAGCAAGAACTGAACTGGGGGCACACCCCAGTGTGGGACCCATATGGGTCCGCCTGGGCCGGAGTCGGGATTTGATCCTCGGTCTCCAGGGCTGCAGAGCAAGCGCTTAACCCACTGAGCCATCCCAGCTTCCCCATTATCTACATTTTTTAAAAGACTTCATTCTCTATTAATTTTGTTTTTTTTTACATCTTTGTCAAAAATCCATCCACCATAGTTGAAACTAATTTATTTCTGAGTTTTTAATCTGTTTGATTAATATGTGTATGTGTGTGTGTATGTATACACATATATGTGCATGTGCGTATTGTATGTGTTGTACAAATTCAGTTTCACTAGTAATTATCAGGCTATTTATTGGATGAATTATAGTAATTTATTCTTTCAGATTTGTATATAGAGTTGCTGAGTAGTCTCTTACTGTCCTTTCAATGTATGAAAACTGTGGTATGATTCTCTGTTTCAATATAAGAGCTATTTCTGTTTTATCTCTTTGTTGATCTTGCTGGAGTTTTATATATTTTATTGACTTTTTTTCAGATAAAAGCTTTTCTTTCATTATCTTTTTCTATTTGTGTGTTTGTTTTCAATTTCCTTGATTTCTGCTCTTCCTTTTCCCGCCTTGACTATGGGTTTATTTTGCTCTTCATTTACTCGGTTCTTAAAATGGGAGCTTAGATTATTGATTTGAGACATTTCCTCTTTTCTATGTAAGCATTTAGTGCTATAAATCTTCATCTCAGCACTGTTTTGGCAGTGTCCCACAATTTCTGATAAGTTTTGCTTTAATTTTCATTAAGTTCCTTGTAGTTGTCACAAGATTTCCTCCTTGACCAATGATTATTTAGAAGTGTGCTATTTTAGTTTCAGAGTATTTGAAGATTTTTCTAATCTTTCTTCTGGATTTCTAGTTTTATTTCATTGTGGTTAAAGAACACACCCTATGTGATTTCAACTCTTGTAAACTTGTGAGGTTTGTTTTATGGTCCAGGATAATATTTATCTTGGTAAATATTCCATGAATGCATGAAAATAATGTATATTTTGCCATTGCTGGGTGGAATGGTTTATAAATATTGATTTAGATCCTGTTGGTTGATGGTCTTAAGTTCTTCCATCTTCGATGACTTTGGCTGGTTGTTTTATCAGTTGTTGAGATAAGCATATTGAAAACTTCAGTCATAAATTATGGGTTTGTCTTTCTCCTATCTGTTTTATCAGTGTTTGCTTCACATATTATGTAGCTCAGCTTTTTGGTGCATACAAATTTGTCATTTCTTCATTATCTCAAAGAATTGATTATCTTCAGTAAATCTAAAGTCTACTTAATCTGATATCAATATAGTCACCTCTGCTTTCTTTTGATTAGTGTTTGCATAGTATTTCTCACTTCATTCTTTCATTTTCAACCTACCCATATCATTATATTTGAAGCAAGTTTCCTGTAGACAGCCTATAGTTAGGTCATAATTTCTTTTTATTTTCTTTTTGAATCCACACTGCCAACTTCTGTCTTTTAATTGGTACATTCAAACTATTAATATTTATATTTTATGTAATCAGTGATATGTTGGGACTTCTATATTTTTGTTTGTTTGTTTGTTTTCTGTTTGTTCTGTTCTTCATTTCCATTTCCTTTTTTCTGTTTCCTGACAGTTACTTAAAATTTTCTAAAATTGCATTTTGATTTGTCTATATTTAAAGTGTATCTTTTCCATAAATATATTAGTAGCTCCTCTAGATATTATATTGTATATGTATATCTTATCATAGTCTACTAGTGTTGACATTTTTATCAGATTAAGTATAGAAACTTTACCACCTTTTACATCCATTTACCTTCCCCATATATAATGTAACTATCTTTCATTTTTCTTGTACAAAAACGGAGGACCACATAAGAGAGCATTTTAATTTAAATTAAATATAAAAACCCAAAAAAAGAACAAAAATCTATTATATGTTTTTGCTCTTTTTTTTTTTTTCTTTTTTCTTCCCTCCTGGTGTTGCCAGATTTCTTCTTTTATCTTTTTTTTTTTTTTTTTTTTTTTTTTTTTTTTTTTTTTTTTTTTTTTTCTGTTTATGGGACTTCTTTTAGCCATTCTTTTACAGTAGATGTGCAGTCAATAAAATTCTCTTAGTTTTTCTTTCAATCTGAAAATATCTTAAGTTTCTTCTTCATGCCTGAAAACATTTCTCTGGATATAGAATTCTGGGTTGACAGTTCTTTCAGCACTTGAACAATGTTATTCTACTTTTTTCTGGTCTTCGTGGTTTCTGATTAGAAATCAGTTGTCATTCAAATTGTTCACTATGTTTCTCTTTGCCTGCCTTCAAGACTTATTTCTTTGCCTTTAATTTTCAGAATTTTTAGAATTTTTATTTATTTAGTTAGTTATTTTATTTATTTTTGACAGAGAGAGAGAGATACAGAGACAGAGAGAGAACTGAACTGGGGGAACTCCCAGTTCAACATATGGTTCCGCACAGGCCAGGGCGGGATTCGATCCTAGGTCCCCGGGGCTGCAAAGTGAGCGCTTAACCCACTGAGCCATCCTGGCTTCCCCGAGAATTTTAACTATGATACATCTTTGGGTTTGAGGTTCACTCAGCTTCTTGAATCTGTAAGTTTATATCTTCTGCAAAATTTGAAGAAATTTCACCTATTATTTCTTTGAATTTTTTTTCTTTACCTTTGTCCTCTTTCACCTCTACTTCTGAGACACAAATGACATGAACATAAAGTCTTTTGTTGTAATCCCATAGGTCCCTAGTTCTCTATTCACTTAACTACTTTTCATCTATTTTCTCTCTCTTGTCCAGATTGGGTAATTTTTAGTGTTCTATCATCAAGTATAGTTATTTTTCTGTTGAGATTATCCATTAAATTTATTTTTGACTATTGTTTTTTAGTTCTCAATTTTTCATTTGGTTCTTTTTTATATCTTCTATTTCTTTGCTGAGAATGTCTCTTTTTTTCATTTGTTTTTAGTATGTTCAAAACTGCTATTGAAGCACTTCAATAAAATCTTTGTTAAATAAGTCAAGCACCTGTGTCACCTCAGTGCTGGTATCTAATGACATATTTCATCACTCAAATTAAGATTGTTCAGGTTTTTGGTATAATATGTGATTTTATATTGAAATTTGGATGTTTGGGTAACACACTATGAGACTCTGGGTCTTATATAAATCTTATGCTTTAGCAAGCTCTCTCTGACACATCTCAGTGGAGGAAGAAAAATAACATCTTATTACTTCTTAGTGAAGTTAGATGCCCAGATACTTTGCTAAGCCTCGGTTGATAGCTAGAAATTTGGAGCTCCATGTTAGTTCTGAGTAGAGGTAGAAATTCAGGCTTTCTGAATGGCCTGTACTGATAACACGAGTAGGGTTGGCCTGAATGGTGGTTTCCCCTAGACGTGACTGTCCACTAGATCTTCTCTGATATTAATCTATCAGTTGTGGGTGAATTCCAGGCTCCCCATGTCATTTCCATCAACATTATGGGTTCCTCATTAACACCTAGCAGAGATAAAGATCCTGTTTCCTCACTCAGCCTCTACACAACCATGACTAGGGTGTTGGGGTACTTTTTATTATATGTATCCAGACTTTTCACTACAGCTTTGATGGTAGGGTGATGGTAGGGTGATGGTAGCTTTTTCTGTGGTGTCTGGCTGGAGTAGACCAGTAATAACCTGAAACTTTCTGTCTTTCTTGATAGCTCTTTTCCTGGTCCTTTTTCTAGAGAAAGCAGGCTTTTCTTGGGGAATTATGGGGCTGTTGGATTCTCTAGCTCCAGTAGTGCATAGGTGAGTCAGAACTAAAACATCAGGGACTTCACCACTGTGTCATTCCTTGAATCCTAAGCACCCTACACAATCTGCCTTTTTTTCTCTATACTTTTCAGAGTCTTCTTACATCTTTTACTATATAATGCCCAGGAGTCTTAGCTGTGCTTAGCAGGAGGAATATGAAAAGTATTTTACTCCATCTGCTGCTCTCAATGTCCTTAGCTCTTTAAGCAACTATTGTTACTAAAAACTAATAGTCTTAATCAAGTTTATTTTCTCTGGACACATTTCTTCATCTGCTGCAATCAAACACAATTAAATTAACTCAACATTGGTAAATGATTTTCCTTGCCTGCTTAACAAATGAGTTGTTCAGAAATTTACTCTGATTTCAGCCACATTTCAATATCTTAAAACTTTTTTGAAGAAACTTTTCTTTAAAAATTTTCTTTTAAGATTTATTTATTGTTTTTGACAGAGAGAGAGATACAGAGTCAGAGACAGAGAGAAGGAGGAGGGCCCATAACAGTCTCCATAGTTGCACATTTTAATTTTTCCACATAGTTTCATTCCACAGGTGGGCATGGGGCTGCACAGGGCAGGAACTAGGCCGGGGTCTCACCCCGGTGAGAACTGAACTGGGGGAGCTCCCCAGTTCAGCATATGGGTCCACACGGACCGGGGCCGGGATTCAATCCTCAGTCCCCAGGGCTGCAAAGTGAGCGCCTAACCCACTGAGCCATCCCGGCTTCCCCGAAACTTTTCTTTAATGAGCTATTTCATTTTTAAATTTTGAATTTTTCTGCAAGGTGCTTTTTGACAAATGTGACCATTGTGATTAGTTCTTAGTCTAATAATGTTGATGACTACAGTTATTTTATCACAGTTACAGTGTCACTGCATAATAAACACAATGCTTTGCCACATAATTTAATAAAATAAATCACCCTCCACTCTTACTTAAAAGTGTAACATTCAAAACCATTTTTTCTCCCCTTTTTTGTTTTTAAAAGGCACTGATAAAGATATACACAAACAAACAAATAAGTGTATTTTATGGCTCAGTAATAGGGAAGGCATTCAAAATGCTTTTAAGTTATAACTGGGTTGTAGTAATTTGTAAGACACCAAGCTGCAATGGAAAGCAATGACAGCATGACATACGTTCTTGTCACAACTACTCGGTGCTGTTGTTACAGTGTGAGAACAGCCATGGATAGTATAATTAAATAAGCAAATCTGTGTTGCAATAAAACTTTTTTTATAGACACTGGACTATAGGGTCATACAAAAATAAACTAAATACAAAAGATTACACACTATATAATTCTCTATATGAGAAATTCATAAACAGGCCAATGTAATCAACAGGGATAAAAATAGTGGTTTCCTCTAGAGGGTGTAAGAAAAAGAGGATTGACTTGAAATGAGAATGAAGGACAGAAACCTTATAATTCTTGA
The DNA here is from genome assembly GCA_004027555.1 of Craseonycteris thonglongyai. Taxonomy (NCBI): domain Eukaryota; kingdom Metazoa; phylum Chordata; class Mammalia; order Chiroptera; family Craseonycteridae; genus Craseonycteris; species Craseonycteris thonglongyai. The sequence goes on from PVKE010033018.1 coordinate 7,989, forward strand.
CTGGGGTGTTGTTTATGTGGGTGTATACATTTATCAAAACATTAAATTGTACATTTAAACTGTGCATCTTACTATATGTAATTATACATTGTTAAAAAATTAAAAATGCAATGATAAAGGATATTAGTAACACAAATGGGACAACTTGAATAAGCTGTTTATTAAATAACAGTATTGTATCACTATTAAATTTCTTCAGTTTGATAGTTGTATTATGGTCATATAAGACAATGTTCTTGTTCTGAGATGATACAGCTGAAATACTTAGTAGTGTTATGATGCTTACAGCTACCTCTCAAATAGCCAAAAAAAGAAAGTCATTGTGTGTGTGTATATATGCATATGTGGAAAGAAAAGAACATGATCTCACTTAAATGTGGAATCTAAAGAGCGGAAATAAATGAACAGTCAAAACAGAAAACAAACAAACCAAAAAGCAAACAAAAGAAAAAGCTCATGGACACAGAAAATAGTTCAGTGGTTACCAGAAAAGAAGGGGGAAAAGATGTGGGAGAAGAGGAAGTGGGATTCAAATATATGGTGATGGAAAAAAACAAAACAAAAAAAAACTGACTCTGGGTAGTGAGAACACAATGAAACATACAGATGATGTATTGTGGAATTGTACACCTGGAACCTATGTAATTTTACTAAAAAAGGTCACCAAAATAAATTTAATAAAAATAATAATTAAAATAAAATTGATGTTATCAACTAAAAAAGGGGGGTGATAGAAAACAGCATATGTCTCAAAATTTAATAACTGCTCAATCAATAGGTTTGAAATATTAAAATTAAATTCTGTAAAACAAACATACTAGATGCTAAACAAAAATTCCTAGGTAGAAATAGGTTTAAGGCAGTAATGAGTTGGGTAACTCTCTTGAAAACCATTATTTCTGATCTTGATGGGAGATGTGCACTAAACTCTTGAGAAATTAGATAAATTTAACTATAGATTTATCATTGTAAGCAATTTAAAGGTAATAAAAATTTTGCTACCAGCCCTGGCCAAAAGATAATCTCCTATAAATGTAGTAGCTATATCAATAGTTGCTTAGATGTAGTTTTTATTTGCTTGGGCTGAATTTTTCAAAAACACTAGAGCCTTACAATCAACACAGAGACAGTTTTAAGATATTATTGGTCATTAAGCAAAACTTTGATGTTGAAAGGAAGACCACACAGTCTTGAAGAATATTTTTTTCCTTTCTTCTTTTGTTAAAGATTTCTTTTATTATTTTGAGAGAAGGTAAGAGAGAGAAGGGGGAGAGGGCCCAGGGCAATCTCTACTTGTATATCATTAGTTGTGACATAATTTCATTCCATGCAGGTGGATGTGGGGTCACATGAGGTGGAAAATAAATTGGGGACCCCCCAAATGGGAGGTGAGAATCTTCACCATGGGGCTTGGTGGTTACCAACTGCATGCAAAGCAGTTCAGTATATGGGTTTGCACAGGCCAGGGCCAGGAGTCAATCACCAGACCTCACGGTTGCAAGGCAAATATGCAACTTGTTGAGTTATCCTGGGGTTCCCTTAAAGAATTTCTAATATTAAATCTTAAAGAAAAATAACATAGCATCTGAAATCAGATTTGTGCCACATCTCAACCCAATAATGGTTTATATTCTTACTTTGAATTTTAATAGTAACTTCTTTGGAATAGGTCAAATGCTCACCAAGCAAATATACCTTTGATGTTTTCATGTCCACAAAATAATCATGTTAGTTAGACAGCTCACTTTGCAATTATTCATGTCCATATACTTCTTTATTGTTACATTGAACTGTCATGGACTTCTTGGGTCATGACAACATTTTTATTTTGTGTTGGTCTTCTATATCTTAAGTAAACTCCTTAAGCTCAGGGACCACTTTATATGTTTGCATCTTCCAGTGATTTTCATATGACAGGCCTTTACAAAAATGCTTGTTGATTGATCAGAAATTATCACTGCACCTTTATGACTTTATGGAATATTTGTCAAAGGAGTATCACACAACCTCTTCATTTTTCTTAAGGCTCTTATGCTATATTTTAATAATTGTCATTAAAATATTTCATTGTCAGAGTATAAGCCTGTATAAAAATGAAATGGGAATTTTTATATTATATTTACTCTGATTTTAAAAATCATACTGCAGAAAATAAAGATGTCAGAATAATCATAAATAGGGAGGAAAAATATTCCAAGGTAGATAGCGTACCATATTTTCTTTAAAACAAAAACAAGAAATTTAATAAAAGAAGACAATTCCTACAGCGAAACTCTACAATATACTATAATAAAACCTTACCCTTTTTGTTTGAGGTAAAAGTAAAATCAACTAAAACATTTTATTGAGTTATGGAACAAAAATAATCATGCCAATGTTTAAGAAATATATCCTACAAGAGAAGCCTTGTGCAGGCCATCTCAGAAGACCACATAACAATGACGTGAGCTTTAGAGAAGGCTCTTATTCTGTTGTCAAATATCCAGCCTTATGCCAATGCCTGTCTGACACTGTTGGTTAGTACTCAGTACCTGGTTTTACAAGCTGGTAGTAATTATGTTTATTAGCTTAGGGGACATAAGCGTCATGAGTAAAAATCACTATGAAAATTAAAAGCTCAGAATCTATTATACCAATTAAAGAAAACAATGACAAATTTATCAAGATTATTAAAAATTCAGCTATCCTCCTCCATTCCCCTCTCTTTTCTTAGATTTGTTTGGCCAAACTAACAAATATTCAAAAGTATATTAAAATACAATGTTGGAAATTATGTGTGTGGCTGAAATATTTCATCAGCAGTACATTAATTCTTAATATAGTATTCAGAAATATCTTCTTGAAGATCATGAATTTAAAAAATAATCTCAGTACCACATATTTTCTGGGGCTTACACTTGGGGAACTAACCAACAGGTAGTGAGTGACAAGTCATTGTTGCTGCTCTTGCAACTGCCTGTTTCCTCCAGATTAAACTATCACTGATGATCCACTGACTTCTAGCCTCATGTACTCTCACTGAGATTTCAAGGCCTTCCTCAAGATCAGGCTAATCATTTACCTTCCCTTGCTTCCAACCAGCCTCAAGGAGAGACTCCTCCTGCCTTTAAGTCATCTCTTCTCAGACAGGATTCTGGGATTTTGGATGCCCACTAAAGATTTATTTGGGATGATGCACCAAGCAAGGCCTAATTGCATGGAGAAGAGAAGGCATTTGCCTTAGGCAGACCAAAAAGTTTTGTTTGAATGTCAGTAGACAGAAAAGGTATGCAAATGAATGCATAAAGTTTGTCACTTTCTTCATTTAGAGCATTCAGATATGGTGGTTAGGACTCTTTCTTGACTTGTTTGTGGATGATAAATCATGGCAGAGCAGAAGTAATACCTTGCATACTGATATAGCCCTACTGTGAGGTTGGTGTTTGGTTGTGACTCAATAAATGATCGGGTGAAGGATCAGACAGTCTGACATAATAGGTATAGCTGAATACCCCATATATAAACCATCACATTCCTAACAACCTAGCAAGCTCCCTGTAAGTGTCAGGATGAAGTAACAGCATTTTAGTGAGAGGACATGCTTTCTCCCACCTCCCTGGCTCCCACCCAGGGCCAGGAGAGCTGGGTAAGCATGCTGTCCAAAGAAGTAGGGAGGAGGGAAACTGAAACTTCCTGGGTATAAGTTACATGGGTTTCACATGAAACATATGCTGTCCAAGAGGGTGACAGGACTCAGGACCTGGGTAGCACAGATTGTGGTGGTAAGAGGGGGTGGGGTCTGGAATCAGACCAAATATAGGCTCCATTTCTTGTTGGGAAAGTTTCTTAATCTCTCAGAGCCTTGGGTTCCTTGACTGTACAATAAGGATCAGGTTCCATTAGGATGTTCCCTAAAGCACATACCAAAGTTTATGTGAGGTTCAATAGCATCCTTGGAAAACACTTAGTATAATGTCTGAAAAGCAGGCAATGATCCTTAAGGTATTGTGACTAAGGATGTTTGAGGCAGGGGCAACTAAAGTCATAACCAGGAAGGTGACAATTTATACCACAGCGAAGGAACAGAAAGCTCTGAGAAGACCTTGGGGAAAGAAGACCAAGTCAGTGTTTGGAAGATAGAACCAAATGGCATTCCAGGTACAAGACAGTCTATGAGGCTGGGTATTTCTTCCCCATAATTGACAGTTGGCACAAGATTCAGTGCCAGATAAAGTATTTAATAAACACTAAATAAATTACCCAACATCATTATACTCAATAATCAAAAGCCACAGAACTAGGTCAAGCTGTACCCTTTCTCCATCATATGGGAGAATCGATTTCAAATATGATGCTATGCACTAGGCTCTGAAATATGAATATAAGCCTTTTAAAAGAAGGTAATTTAACAATAAAAAATGTTTATCTTTTTCAATTATTTTAATAAATAATTATTTCACATAGTGAGTGATAGATAAAATTCTTCTAGTCTAAACCACTAGTATTTAATTAATTTTAAAAATTGAATTTGGTCTAAATAGTAAAATTAACAGGATAATTAAGTCTTTACTTGAAGACCAATGGTAAATATTTACCACTATATTACACACTGTAATGCAAAAACTATTCAATATCAGAATCTTACTATATAAAACACTTATCTACATACCTTTAAATTTTATTGGTTCTCGCTTTCCCCTCCTTTCCTAGTTGTATTTTATAGTAGCATTACACTATAGTAGTTTCTGTAAAATAAATGATACTATTTTCTATCTATGCATTTTAAATTCTTAATGAGGAAATATCTATGTATTAATTTTGGATATTCCCTGGAGTTTGAAATTAGTAAGTGTTTTATATCTTTATATTGTTATGAAGTTGTAACTACTGATAACAACAGTAAAATTTAGTAATCTGATAGTCCTATTTTCTTATAGGTAAAATGGTTTTTACTAGTTTATAGTTTTAGTCCTGGTTATTCAATACTAAAAGAAAACATATTGGTTATTTGAAACTGGATGTACATAGTGTATTTAAATTGAGTGAATAAAAAAATGTTGTAAACATATGCTAGAGTTTCTTCACTCCCCTAGCTTAACTCCCCAAAAATGCCAAGCTTTCACTAAGGATTTTTTTCTAGTAACCCCAAGAATATAAATATCCATCATGTCAATATCTTAAAGATTTTACTTTTTAATCCTTACACATTTGATCGTGCATTTTGCCCTAGTTTGTGATTTGGACATAGATAACAAGTTTAATGATACCATATTTAATCAGTACTTCATACACAAATTAGTGTAAACCACTTACTCTGAGAACAATTGATAGCATATCTCTTAATAATAATGGTAAGAAAAACTGGTAAGAGAGAAGCCCTATTCTAAAAAGTATGGATGATACATAGTAAAAACAGCCCCAAATTGCAGCTTTGTGGACTGAGAGTAGAGTTGACAAATAAAGCAGAGTAAGGATTAAGACCTGGCCCACAGAGAGGTTTGTGGAATTTTTATAATTAACAGGTTTTCCTGGTTTTTGCAAAATTAACACCATGAGAAGTAATTAGTTACTCATTATAGTGTTCCATAAATAGCAGGAGTTTTCCATTAAACCTATAAAGATTATTATTCTAGCACATGGATGTGAATGGAAAACTTTCAGAATATTTTAAACCTAAAATATATATGTTACATAGTTTAATAATTTTATCTATCATGTTTCATTGGTCTACTTAATGACTTTGGGAAGAGAAATCTTAGATTAATGACTCCACATTGAAAAGAAGTTCAGGGTCCTATCAGTATGCTAGTCTATACAAATGAAACTTAAATATAATTCAGGTGCTGTGCTTTAGGAGTCTAACACTTATTTCCATAAACATGAATCAGATGTCTAATATATCAGTAATACCATCTGATGTACCTCAGGATAAAATTAAAAGCAAAGATAGGAGGAATGCTGGGATAACACAACAGATTGAGCACGTGCCTTGCAACTGTGAGGTCTGGGAATCAAATCCCAGCCCCAGCCCATGCAAACCCACATTCTGAACTGTGGCAAAACTGGTAACCACCAGGATAACAGTGAAGATTCTCACCTCCTATGAGGAAGGTTCCCAGTTTGGTTCCCACCCCATGCAACCCCACGTCCACCTGTGTGGAATGAAACTATGTCACAAATAATGATGTACAACTATGGAGACTGATCTGGGCCCTCTACCTTCTCTTTCTCACCTTTTCTCAAACAATAAAATTAATCTTTTTAAAAAAAAGAGAGAGAGAAACAATTTTGCTTAATATGTTTACTTTTTCTTATATAAGATCAACAGCATTGTGCTGACGGAGGATTATATCACATTAATTTTGGAGTTAAATAATGTTGTCAGTTACTAAGGTAACACTTGAAATAAGTCAATTCAAGCCAACAAATTAGGCATAATGATCATAACTCCCTGATTGAAAAATTTAATAGGAGTAAATAATGCTTATTGAGTGCCTATTATATTTTAGACAAACACCCTACAATAGAAACATGATGTCAGCTTCAAATCCAAGCCACCCACATAATTTTAAAATTTCTAGCAGCCACCTTCATAAAGAGTAAACAGAGGGAAAAGAAAAGTGAAAAAAGTACATACAAAATATTGTCATTTCCATGTGTAATCAACATTAAAAATTATTATGAGATATCTTATATTCTATTTTTTTCTGTAGAGTCTCTAAATCCAGTGTGCATCTACATTGACAGCTCATCTCTATTTGGACTAGCCTCATTTCAAATACTCCATCACGGGGCCTACTGTATTGAATGGTGTAATATTAGACATCTAAGTGCTTTATAAGACTCACTTCATTTAGTCCTCAAAAGCACTCTAGGAAAGAGGCACCACTATTACCCTGAATTACAGATGAGAATATGGAGACTGAGTAATCTTTTCAAGGTCCCCAGCTCCTAAATCACAGAGCCAGAATATGGTCCCAGGGACATTGACTCAAAATTTTCATCACTAGTTTATCACCAAAGTATATGAGTGGGCGCCAGTATGTTGAGAAAATAGATAAATGTGATAGAGGATCAGAGATAAGAGAAATCCAGGAACAGTTCCATGCATTCTGCTAAGAGGTATAACTGGTTATGATCTTTCCACAAGAATTCTAGCCTTGCAAAAGATTCCAGACTCTTCCAGGAAGGGTCCAAGTGGGTTCAATTCTAATGCTGACAGTTCAACTTAAACCAGCTAAATACACCCACTGGAACCTTAGAAATCCTTCCCAGATCCTACATGGTGATTGGAACTAATTATCTGACATTTCTGGAAAGCAGAGAGCAAAGCAAAAAAAGTATTGGTTTGAGACTCAGCAGCTTTCCAATTAAATCCCTTTTCTCACTTCTGAGCTGTACAACCTGAGGCAAGTTTCACATATTTTCTAAGCCTCAGGTTTTTCAGGTCTGAAAAAAGCCTTTCAAAATACATGTTTCATAGGATAGTAATGTGGATTAAATTATATAAAAACTCTAGTAACATTTCTAGTATTTGGTAGACATCCATTAGTATCATATCATACAATATTATTATTCTTGGGGAAAATTAGTGTTTGTGGCTGACATGTGTGCTATTCATCATTTATACCACATCTCAAATAGCAAGTGAGGGAATGAGATTTAAACCCAGGCATTCTGCCTCCCAAATTCATAAGTTAAAGTCATATGTTCTCCTGCCTCTTCAGGTGTATATTCATATGTACACATACATGCGTATGCATCTCGCTATTTGTGCATATTGACACATATGGAATTTTCATTGTTATCTAAATATCTATGAGAAAATCAAAGAATGATTAAAAACATAATTATTTAAATTGACTTTTATGATTGTCCTTTTCAAAGAGGCTTTCGAAGCTTTAAAATTCAAATTTATTTCAATCTGTTCTCCAACAAACTAAAGAAATGAGCAACATATTTAAAGCTTCTTTAGTTATAAGGTGACCAGATTTTAACATTGGTAAAGCAGGATACCATTGACCGGGGGGGAGGGCGTTCTTGATTAAAAATTTGGTCTATCTCCTGCCGTTCCCTAGCTTGTCGTGCATTCTTTCCAAAAATCGGGACTTTTTTAAAACACCGCGGGATGTAGGACAAATTGTTAAAAATCAAGACTGTCCTGCCAAAAGCGGGATGTCTGGTCACCTTACTTTAGTAATAACACTAATTTATACTTATTTTAATTAGTATAAATTGTGCAAAATTGTATAAGGTAAAAAATAAAATTCCTGACTTCTGATTTCTGGAAATAACTTGGAAGTCATTACTTTTACTCGTATAAGAAAAAGCTGGAACAACTGAAAATCAGTGACTTTCACAATCACCCCAAAAATGTAAACCACCAAGATGTTTTTCAATAAGGGAACATATAAACACACTGTGGTGAGTCCATACAATGAATATTATTCAAAAATAAAAAAGAGCATAAACTATCAAGGAAAAAAGATGGATAAATCTTAAATATCTATTTCTAAGTGAAAGACGCTAGATAAAAAGCCACATACTGTGTGAGGCCAATTAGATGATGTTCTGAGAAAGGCAAAGCTACAGAGGCAGTAAGTAGATCAATGGCTGCCAGGAGTTCAAGGTGGTGGTCAATAAGTGGAGCATGGGGGATTTTTTTAAGGCAGGAACTATTCTAATAATACACTAATAGTGGACAAAATATTCTATGAATTTTTAAAACTCATATAACTCTACCCTACAAAGAATGCACCTTAATGTACATAAATTGTTTAAAAATATTTTAGGAGTTTGGGGATCCCAGAAATAGATGCAGAATATAATAAAACTAACTAACTCTACAACTAAAGTATGGAAATGCCTCACTAGAGGTAGTGGGGAAAAAAAGAACTGACCTATGTAACTCTGCAAATGAGTTACTCACACAAGAAACTATGCAAACCTCATACTCTGATAGTGTTTGCCTTGTTTTTTACCATGGGGATACTGGTTAAAAATTCTGAAACAACTGTACATGTCTACTGAAACTGAACAATTAAGTGAATGGATGGTGGGTAGTGGGAGCCAAAGATCTTGCTGTTGCAGTGAGAGTTTACAAATAGCAAGGTGAGGTCAGAATGTGGTAATGGATTAGAGTTGAAGACATCAGTATGAACTCATGTTTTGCTTAATATACATGGGTTGGTATATGCATGTATATTTCCTTGCTCTTTCATCCGAGAAGACCTCTAAGCAATACTCCAGTAACAACAAGCACACTTAGCACCCATTTCATGATTTCTAACACCATTGTCTAAAAACAAACAAACAAACAAAAATAAACAAAAACAGAGCCCCTTGGCAAAATGGCTGATTCCAGAACTAAAGCAGAAAATACAATACACAAGATGAGCCTGAAGATCTTACAGTGCCAGAAGGTAACGAAGTTCTCTCTCTCTCTCTCTCTCTCCCTCTCTCTCTCACTCTCTCTCTCACACACACACACACACACACACACATGCATGCACATGCACACACCAGGGCTATGTCAAAGTACACCCAATTCAATTGAAAGAGTTCCCAATGGCCAAAGCTGGAAATATATGTATAACAAAGTAAATTTAGAAAGTAGTATTAGTAACTAAAGCATAAAATAAGCATCCATGAGTCCATGCTAATGTAAATAAATACTAGAATAAATAAACAAATGGAGAGAATGGACAAAGCTCCCCTGCAAAAGAATTCCTAATAATTTATGTAGCTACTCCTCCCTTAAAAGAGGGACCATAATCCCAGACTTGCAAGAAATGCAGTTTAAGAAGAAGGGGATGGTGAATAACTGTACAGTGCAAAAACCTACAGTAACAAATACTACCTCAGCCAGGTCATTCAGGTCAACATCAAGAGTGACCAGTCATGTTGGTAGTATGGACTCTTGATATGATATTATAAGAATGACACTTCAGGGGAAAGCCGGGACGGCTCAGCGGGTTGAGCGCTCGCTTTGAGGCCATGAGGACCGAGAATCGAATCCCGGCTCCGGCCCAGGCAGGACCCACGTGCTGAACTGGGGAGTTCCCACAGTTCGGTTCTCTAACTGTCTCTGTCTCTGTCTCTGTCTCTCTCTCTATCTGTCAAAAAGTAAAATAGAAATAACTATGCACTGAAGACAAAAAGATAATTTCTCTCTATAAATGTGAAAAGATAAAAAAAAAAAAAA
>PVKE010033020.1:0-18156 GCA_004027555.1 Craseonycteris thonglongyai
GTTATTGTGGCTAAGCTTATTTTAAAACACATCTAAAATGTTATCTTTGCTTGCAAAAGGATTACAAAACAAAAAGAAAATTGATTTCTAATTATGACATTAAGAGTGTAGGTTTAGGCACTAATAAAAATTCTTGTTTTTATTTTTCAAATAAATGTCAGTGAATTTAACTGAACTCACATATAAGTCACTTTAAAAATAAAAGTTAATAAGAGAGAGCAAAGAAATCTCTAAACCAAGAAAACTGCATCCATGTTAGGTTCCCCAAAAAGCTTTTTAATATATACTTATGAATGACTACTGTGTGTAAAACTCTCAAGAAAATAGATAAATAATGGGGTCTTCTGTATTGCCATTAATGAATTTACAGTATTAAAAAGAGATGAATATGTGTGTACATAATATAATAAGTAATAATACAAGAGACAAAGGAGAAAAGCAGATCGCAGATACCATATTTTATTGATGTATTAAAAAATGACATCACCTTAAAGATGGGATAGCTAGAAAAAATGAAATGTAAAATAACATAATGGTATAATAACAAAGTGAGGCCATGAATAGATGTAAGGAAGAAGTGAAGTTTATTCTGGGATCAAAGAATTGCAAAACTGACTTCAAAATAAAGCAAGAACAAAGTGGACAAATAATATAGCTGAGTCACGGTCATCATCCATAGCATCTTGAGCTCTAGATACCTGTGTTCTTGATATGAAATGAAATCATACATCTTTCTACAAGTATTAATCTATTAGGAAAGGGATATAAAACAAAAAAAATAAAAATATTAGCTTTATTTGCAGTAATCAAGATTGGGGATGTAGACTAGGCTTATGGATCAAATTACCTCCCTTGTCACAACATATTCTGTGTGAATATACCTAAAATCCTTGTCTTGTCATCTAATGAAGAGTTAGTTGGCTTTTGGGAAAGTTACCCAGAAGCATTGTCAGATATTACAGAAGAGGAGGTGACATGGGCATGCCATTTAACAAATATAAACATGACTTTTAACACATATGAATATGACTTTTAACATGTGGCCTTTAAGACACTGAATAGCCTACATTTTTGTGAATCTTCATGCATACAGAATTTTATAAGCTCTTTTTAAAAAATGTATGTAGAGTTACATAGTGACATGTGAAATAAAGTCTCTGAAGCTTAAGCTTAATTAGCTTCAAAGGAAATTTTCTGTCACAGAATAAAGTTTCCATGGTCTGGGTCTTTTTGTTGTTGTTTTTTGTTTGTTTTTTTTTGACAGAGAGAGAGAGAGACGCAGAGATAGAGAGAAGGGAGGGCCCAGAGCAGTCTCCACAGCTGTTCCCATCAGTTTTCAACACAGTTTCATTTCACACAGGTGGGCAAGGGGCCGCCCGCATAAGAAGCACACTCTGGTGGAACCAAACTTGGGGGCACACCCCAATTCAGCATATGGGTCTGCACAGGCCAGGGCCGGCACTCAACCCTCATACCTCCGGGCTGCAAGACTATCGCTTAACCCACTGAGCCATCCCAGCATCCCCCTGGATGGTTTTTGAGGTGTGATACTCTAGAACTTATTTGCACATTCTGTTTTGACAATGGGTAATTATTTGTGTTTGGTCTAGTTACATATTTTTTTCTCATTAAAACCACAGTTTCTCTTCCATCCATCTATAGGGAGAATCTATTTGTATATATTCTAGATTTTTTCCCCTTTCCTTCTTAACATTATTTCTAACTCCTTTAGCTATAATCTTTACAAGGCAAAACCTAACTATAAATATCCATATAAACCTCTTTCTCAAATCCATTACTAACTTTACAAATTTATTTCATTTTTATCTATTTTTATGGTGTTATCATCCCCAATTTGTTATATGAAACTTTATAGACTATATAGTTCACAAAAATGTTGAATCTTTTGTATAATAACCTTTCTGTATGTTTCTTCAATCACTGTTTGTACACCTCCTACAAAGGGGAGCTCAGTTCTCTCGAGACAACACATTGCATGTTTCCATATTACATTGTAACACATGCATTTAGTCTACAACCATTCTGATTCTTTCGATGAAAAACTGACTTCCACTTTAACCATGATTTACAGGGACATTTTTTGGTCTCTCAGCTAATAATCAGCTTTTACTTAAGGCTAGCTAGATCACTTTTGTATCAATTCATTTCCCACAAATTTTTATTTTTCACACTATACAGTAATATGATCTAATTCCTTCTTGTGTTTTGCAAGTCTTCATTAATTAAATCATTTCTAATTAGTGTTCGTCTTCACTACTTCTGGATTTTTGAATCATATTTTACAACAGTTGTGTATATACATAGAATAATTATAATTGATAGAAACAAATAATTTATGTAGTATTCACCCTAATCTAGGCACATTGTTACAAGTATATAGACTTCTAAGTAAACAAGACCCTATAAGGGAGGTAATCTTATAGTTACAGATTATCACTACATATAATAAAAACTGATATGAGCCTTTTTAGCCATTTTTTCAGTGCCATTGCAAGCAACCTCGTCTTGCTCAAGGCCTGCTTCCACCTCCTCATGGAAGTATACTTTTCTGTTCTTACTCTCAATAAACTTCTCTTTCTCTGCTGTAAAAAAAAAAAAAAAAAAGTAAAGAAAACTGATGTGCAATTGAGGGGTTACACAATTTCCATATTGTAGAGTCATGCAGCTAGTAAGTAGCAGAACTGTAATTCAGAATCAGGTAGGTTTGTCTTAAAAATTCCTTCTTTAACCCTGCTACCTCTCATATGCAAAGTTTTTTTTTTGTTTGTTTGTTTGTTTTAAAGTCAAGTCATAGTTACTAGAAACAGGAACCAATGTTTTTTCCTCTGTAGAGTCAGCTACATAATTTGTGGATCCCAGTGCAAAAGGAAAATCTGAGTCCCCATGTACAAATAGTAGTAGATGGTAAACAGTAATAGCAAATAGTTCAAAATAGGACTTTTAAAGGTACTAAAATTTGAAGTATTTTTTTTTTTGAAGCTCTCTAATTACCCTGTTATATTTTATTTGGTATTTAATGCCATTCTAAGTAAGTAAAAATTTAAGACAGCATAAATTTTTAGTGGCCAACTTTATTGTACCATGACAGTTTTAATGCAACTATAAAGTCATTTAATTTGTGGTGCAGGCACCAAAATGACAGTTTCTTAGCCCATCATACATGTGTATATTTCAATATCACTAGAACAGTAGAACTTCACAAAAGTAAAGTGACTTTTTATTTCATTTATGAACTAAGTTGACATATTTTACCAAAACTCTACCTTTGGCTTATGATGAGTAAGGAAGCCCCTGAAAGGAAAATTAACTCTTGGTTGCCCTATCTTTATCTTTCATTCTGTCATGATTTCAGTCAGGGGTCTCCAAACTTTTCAGCCCATGGGCCGCGTTAACTATCGAACAGCAGTTTGGGGGCCGCCTACACACTCGAGGTCCAAATAAAAAAGGATCAAAACATAGATGTTGTTTTTAATTATTTATTTAATATTATTTTATTCAGATAAAAAGGTCTCCACAGGCCAGATAAGAGGGCCTCGCAGGCCGCATCCGGTCCACAGGCCATAGTTTGGAGACCTCTGGGTGATTATTTAGCTAATACAAAAGTAGTACAAATAAGAAAGAATATGGTGAATTCCCTTGGCCATGTGTGTTTCAGAATGTCTTTGCCTTCATTCTGTATTCAAAGTGAGATCTAGTTGGAATTGAAAACGTGGCCTGTTGGGGCTGTCCAGTGTCTCCACTTGCTCATTTTTAGATGTAACTAACTCACCCTTTATTCTTGTTTTGAGTCTTGCTGAACCCCACACATCATGGTTGTACCACAATTCTGTGTTCATCCTTGTAGGGCACTGGGAATGCTATATGTGAACGGAATAACAAGGAATGGCAGACACATATTGCATGTATCTCCTCTGCTTAAAATTATAATTTCAAGAGGTGACAGCAGAGACTTGAACTCAATGTGAGACTTTATGAATGCAAGCACTGTGAGACTACATAGGTCATGCCCACGAAATTGGCCCTCATCCTCTGTTTGATTTCATTTGACTTTCTTAGTTCTTGAACAATGTACACATTATTATAATTTTTATATATAACTTTCTAGACATGATCTATACACATAAACTTGTACATTTAAGTTTTAATAGTGCTTATATTTTGAGGTGATAGAGATGTTAGAACCTCTATGTTTAGATGTGTGATCATGTACATGCTCATATGATTATGTATATACACACATACATACATGCATATAACATTACAGTATACATATATGAGGTCACTCATTTCCTTGTTGTGGTTGATGAGCATAGTATAAGAATCTACTGTATATTTTCATGTATAAGATGCCCCAATGGGGGAAGCTAAGATGGCTTAATGAGTTAAGTGTTCACTTTGCAGCCCTGGGGACCTAGGATCAAATCCCAGCCCTCATCTGTGTGGACCCACATGCTGAACTGGGATATCCTTCCCATGTGGGAGGCCCCCAGTTCAGTTTTCGCCCTCTGGGTTGACCCCCGGCTCTAGAGGGTGAGCCTCCCATGTGGGAGGTCCCCAACCCAGTTGTGTGGAACAAAACCATGTTTAAACTGATGATGTACAGCTATGGAGACTGCTCTGGGCCATCCCCTTCTCGCTGTATCTGTCTCTCTCTGTCTCTGTCCAAAGTAATAAAATAAATCTTTATAAGAAGACCCCCAATTCTTGGTCTAACAATTCTAGACAAAAGTATTTTCTTATACATGGAAAAATATGGTACTTCCAAAGCATTTTGTTATATAGTCTCAAAAGTAACCTTTAAACAAAAAAGGATCTCTCAAATTTTCAAAATAATCTTGACATTTATGTAAGGTAGTATATATTTGACAGATGCCTCACATCTATTAAGATTCAGCTTATTTATAGGCTCAAGGAGATTCATGGTGCTTATCCTCTCATTCAGGTACTTTTTCTTTTTTCTGACACAACAGTTACCTGACTAACCCAAGTATACTATTTATGGCAAAACTTTAATTATTTACCTGCCTCTTCTTAATTAGACTGTATACTCAATTAGGCAGTTTCTGCTTCTTAGTTTGGTTTAATTGGCAGAAGCTAGTATGCTTGTTATGTGTAATATGTGATCAGTAAAATGTGATATTAAATTAATGCTTGCTAGAAGGAAACCCTAATATTTAGATTTTCTTTTAAATACTATGATAAATATGTTCATGTTTAACTGTATGTGGTTGTGTCTCAAGAAATGTTAAGAGGGAAAGCTGGAATGGCTCAGCGAATAAAGTGCTCATTTGAAGCCCCGAGGACCGAATCCCAGCCCCGGCCCATGCGGACCCACATGCTGAACTGGGGAGTGCCCCCAGTTCAGTTCTTGCCGGGACCTATGTGGGAGGCTCCCAGCCCAGTTCCTGCCCTGCGCAGCCCTGTGCCTGCCTGTGGAGTGAAACTATGTGGATAACTAATGCTGTCAACTGTGGAGACTGCTCTGGGCCCTCCCCCTTCTCTCTGTCTCTCTCTGTCTCTGTTTCTCTCTGTCAAAATCAATAAAAAAAAATAAAAATATATAAATGTTAAGTAAGAATTTTGCAGAAAAACAACAGCCAAGAGTATTCAGATTATTTCTGCTCTGCTGAAAATAGGGAGTTAGACATCTGTACCTCCTCAGGCCAATGTAAGGAAACATCTGTGAAGCACAGGGTAAATTGTTTTCTAGGGGAACCAACCAACAAACAAAATCTACCATATTTTCAACCAAAGTGAGATGGTGCTGAGCCAGATGGGAAAACAAAATAAATTTACAAAGTCAGAGAATTCCAGAAATGGAGTTGTGATTTATAGATCTGGCCTTACTGTTGATGCCATGATGATATCATTTAGCCAACTGAATTTATGAAGTGTTATTGCTTAACAAGATAAAGTACAAATAGGGCTATTCAAGAGAATTGCAAGGTTTGCTAATTTTCATCTTAAACTTTAATTAGTTAAACACAATTTTTAATAGGAAAATTTGAAAGTATTTAAATTGATTGTGTACAAATAGCAATGATTCAGAAAGAACCATGAACAATTTACATTTTTAGCCAATAGTAAAAAACCTGGCTATTTCTGTGGTGACAAAGGAGGTAGAGATTAGCAAAGGCCATACTGACTCAAGAAAGAAATGGGATAGATAGTAATTGAAATGAGATTGCTTATTTTTTTAATCTTTACCTTTTATGTAACTTATTCTGAACAAACCCTATCCCTGGCTTCAACCACAATATCCCTCTCTGTCATGCTTTTGTTTTAAACTTGTAACAAACATTTTATGTGAAATAATTTTAGATTTAGAGATATATTGTAAAGATAATGCAGAGAATTACCATATGCCTTTCACCCAGTGTCCCTTAATGTTAACAGAATCCATGGTGCACTTGTCAAAACTAGGAAATTAATATTGGTACATTACTATTATCTAAATTACAGAGATTTATATATTACCAGTTCCCACTGTTAATTTTCTGTTCTAGGATCCAGTCAAGCATATCACATTGCATGTAATCATCAGAGCTCCATGTGATGTCATCTCTCTCTTTTTTTGACCTATAATAGTTTTGATGCTTGCTTTTAATGACCTTGAGAGTTTTGAAAAGTACTGGCCAGGTACTCATTTTGTTTTTTTCCTGATGTTTTCTCATGATTTGACTGAAGGTATAGAGTTTTGGGAAAAATATCCCACATAGGTAAAATGTTTTCTCATTTTTTCATATCAGAAAGTGCATGATAACGTGACATTATTATGATATTAAGTTTGATCTCTTTAAGATCTTCCAAGTTTCTTTACTAAAAAAAAGTACTGTTTTAACTTTTACATACTATAGTCTACGGAAGTGTATCACTAAGTCCAGATAACATAAAAAGGGAAAAGAATTAAGCTCCATTTCCTAGAATGCAATTTTCTTCAGAAATTTTTTGTAATTATTCTGTAAGGGAGATTGGCCCCATTTATTTATTTATTCAGTATTTTATTTATATGAATTTTTTTTACATTTATATATCAGGTTATGTAATATATTATTTTATTATTTGTTTTTTGCTCGTGTTTTTTTTTTTCAGCGTTAGCCATTTAACTCCTTCAGATGACTCCTGTTTATTTTTGACAGGTCCCATTCCTCTCTAATCTATAAATTCAACTATTTGCAATAATTATAGAATGTGTGTTTACATGGGATCGTGCACGTACTTTTTTAGTACTGTCTGCTGAGAAAGCCTAGATATAGTGGTCTCTCAGTAGTATCGACCATACCTAAACCCAGGTGCAAGTTTTTAATACCATCTTTCAGTAATAGGAATGAAAGCTTATTTAGAACAGGACTTATTACTACACTGAGCAAGAAAAATCCAGCAAGACCCACAATATATTATAGTGCCAAACAAAATTTAGGGACATGTCAAAGGGAAACAGGAGCCAACCTGAAGGAGTTCCAATGGCCAAAGCTGAAAAGAATCATTTCTAACCAGAATTTTATTATTCTGTGACAACCTCCATAATTTTTTGAGAGTATAGATATTCTTTCTGAATTCCTTGTATTAAAGAGAAAGAATGCCTTCTAACTCTGTCATATAATATTATATATTTTATATATATACTTTTTGTGTGTTTGTGCATGTGTACATATATTTTGCTGTTAAATAACATTTTAAGACCTTTGAGAGGAGAGTGTGGACTTTTAAATTATAATTATACATAGTTATTACACATAGGTAATTAATAAAGGAAAAACTAGATATATGATTTGAATTAGAATCAAAGCAAGCCTGACATGTTTTTATGATTTTCATAATATAGTCATATTTTAATAGGAGACATTTAGTTCTCTTAAGGTATGTCAGTTGAGAGAAAAGAAATAGCAAATGCCCAAAGGAATACACTTATAGTGCAACAATACAAATTTCTCAATAAATATACATCCAAGTAGTGGTTTATAAACTAAGAAAAGGGGCTTTGTTTACTGCAGCACTATTCACAATAGCCAAGATATGGAAACAGACTTAACCTCCAACAATCGATGAATAGATAAAAAAAAAAAAAAAAAGTATAGTCAAATACATACAATGGAGTACTAGTCAGCCTTAAAAAGGTAACAAATCTGCAATGTGTGACAACATGGAAAAACAGAGAGGACATTATGCTAAATGAAATAAACCAGTCAGAGAAAATCAAATACTTCCTAATTCCTTTTACATGAGGTGTCTAAAATGGCTGAATTTATAAAAGCTCTGTGGAATACCTGTTTCAAGGGCCTACAGAGAGAGGAAATGGCAAGTTACTAATTAATGGGCATAAAGTTTCAGTTAAGCAAGATGAGTAAGTGCTGGAAATTGTTGTACAACAGTGTACCTATAATGTTCCTATATATTGTCCACCTAAAATTTGTAAAGAGAGTAAATATCAAATGTTCTTATTAAAATAAAGTTTAAAGAAAAGAAAATGAAACACAAGATTCTGGATCTATGAATAAAGTTTCAAAAGAGTAAAACTCTTTGATACTTTGCTTTACAACTTTTACTAGGCAACTGTCAGACACAACTATTTAGGAATATACTTATTTTTAATTCCATAACTTACAAATTTTTATAAGTTTATCCATAATTTATAATAATTTCTCAAGGGTCTTAATTCTCTCATTCATTTATTGAAAAGCATGTATTGAAATACGGTTCCATACTACTTGCTAAACCCTTTGCAGTTGTATAGCAGAGAAAAAGTCTGTCAGAATATAAATATATAAATATATATATATATATATATATATATATATATATATAGTTATGACTAAAAACCAATAATGGTTGTCATTTGTTCTACTTAGGCATTTGTTGTTTGTAAAGGTGATTAGAATTAGATAAAGATAAATTATTGATACAATCTTTTCATTGGCTTTTGCTGAAGTAAAATCTAAGACCTAATTCTGCTGTGTAGACAGACATTTATTAAAAGCCAGACATAGTTTTAAAACTTGTTTTATTATATAAATTTGGTATATCCTTGGCCTCTGTCATATTTGGTGCTTTAAAGGCAACTTACATAAAGCTTTATGAGAATTCCCAGTAGCCAGATTAAAATATCAGAATAAGGTGAAAAATAATCCTCTAAACCAGGTGTGTCAAACTCAATTAAAACATGGGCCATTTGGTGCAACAGGCAAGATTCATGCGGGCCACATCACATTTACAAACGTCGCCGGAACTGAGTCAGCATATTTATACACGCCCACAGACCCCCAGGAAAGGCACTGGGCCACATATATACTCATCTTCAGTAGTTAAAGGGTTAACAAGGGAATTGTGTGTACGGTATTGCCTCGATCTCCCCTAAGCGCTATTTTCTTCATAACAATTTTTTCTATTTTCATTTTATTTCAGAGCATCATGGGCCACAAAAAATTACCTCGGGGGATGCATGGGGCTTGCAGCCCAGGGGCCGCTAGTTTGACACCCCTGCTCTAAACCATTATTAAAACACAAGGGAACATGAAAGCCCCTTTAGATTTTTATGTCATGTTCACACAGAGATAAATTCACACTCTAAATATTTCAGCATAACCTTATTGCTGTAATACCATGAATTTTTAAAATTAAAACTCATTTATAACATTTAATTAACAAAACTTGCAGTGATAATGTGAGGTATGAGAGCTGAATCTTTTTAGCATATATTTTATTAATAGAGTATGGACTTTCTGATTAAATGCTAGGACATTATCATTACAGTAGGAATTCTTTTAAAAGGTCACCAGCTGTCCCTAGTGTATAGCTTAAATTAACAATGAAGACAAATATGATACTGCCAATGTTGAAATATTTCAAATCAAATTACAAACATCAAAATAAATTATTACTATCATCTTGATTCTCATGTGGAGAATAAATAATAATTTAGTTTATTTTGGGGTAACATGTTCTTGACAATCTCTAACATTGTCTTTCTTTTTTCTTTATTTGCCAATATGTGTAGACACCTATTTAGTAATCTTAGCTAAGTTTTATTAATAATTGACATTTTTACCTGTTCATTGATTCTGTCACAGAATAACAAGTTAACTTCCTAAACATAATAATCATGTTTAGTGTGTCATTTTATTTTCACTATCTTGCACAGTATCCAGATTTTAATTGTCATTTAATAAATACACCATAGGTTAGTACTTTTCAGAATTCAATTTACTCTTGTTATAAATTGTCATCTGGCCCCTCTCTTATTTTACGTTACTAAGAATGTGCAATTGCTAAATATTTGCATTTGAAATGTGTCCAACACCTCAAATGTAATTTGTGTGAACCTAGAAATGGGAAGTCACTTAACATGGCCAAATGCTCTTAGTGTCTCTTCAACCACAACTAATAAAGTAATTGATCAATCGGAACCAAAGCTAAGATTTCACAACAGGTATGGCCACCACAGGATGTACCACAACATCTGCCTTAATTTTAGGTTTCTTCTTAATCATCAATAGCTGTTTACATCTTTACTTTGAATGTACTTGACAATTGGAAGAAGCCGAAATAGTGATTATACTAGCTTTTTTATTTTCACAAAGTTAAAAAAAATTTCTGTGTGGTCATTGGAATTTTCTGCTAACATAAGCTTACTTTGCCATTTTCTTTCTTGACACTATTGTCCCAAATTTCTTTTAAAATACTTTTGTGTCAAGCATTGTTCTTCGTAACTCATTTATACTAACTAATTTTCTTCACAATTATCCTTTCTCTTCCAATGTAACATTCTTCCCATGATGCAAATACTGAAAACACTGCCTATTTCATCCAGCAGTTTAGCTTCAAATTGGAGATTTCTTTGGCCATATTGATCTTCATAGCTTAATTAGCAGCAATCAACATGGGTTCTTACATTTTCACAAAATTTCTAATAAAAAAATGTGTTCAGGGAAAGTAATTCAGTTGACTCTGCCTAAAACTACTTTTCTAATATCCTAAACTTTAAATCAGTACCTAAAATTTTATATAGTTTTTCCATTTTGTAACATGTTTTACCATCTACTACAAGTAAACCATTTTCATTTATCCACCATAGGATGCCACTGCTCTAGCAGAAAATTCAAATTTATCCTCTTATCTGTTGAATAGTTACTGAAGATGAATGAAGTTATTTTTTGTTCTTGTTTTTTATGTACCTCTTTGTAACTCTTTGATTTTTAACCTTCTCAAACATATTTGCCAGCTCAACTATTTGTATGAATTAATTCTTCAACTCTTCATAATTTTCATAATTCATCTTCAAATCCTAAAGCTATAGAAGCACTTCTGAAATACTTCCTCTTTAGACATTGTTATAAAGGCCAAGTCATTCGTAAAATACCTTGGATTGGTAATGCAAACATAGAATGCCTCCTGGAGCTTGTTAAAAAGTATTTCTTAGTATTTATTGTGGATCTCGGATTGACTAGAATCCTCTGTAGTAATTAATGAACCTCTTTTTGCTACACCTGCTCACTACCAGAGTCTGCCTATAAATATATTTTCTACTTATTTCTTGGAAAAAATAAGCAAATGGTTTGGGGCAAATATATAATTTGCTACAAAATTATAATCTATTTGAAATGTTCTTTGATTATACTTTTAGTTGATTTGGATGTACTTCTGTTTCAAAAATCAGTAATATAGATTTACATGTTCACAAAAATATGTTAGTGTCTATATAGATTATTCTCAAATACAGAGTTATGCGATGATGTTTATATATTTTAAGTTTTTTAAGGATGAATACTATGTTTGTGTAGAAGAATGACTTGATTATTGCTTAAAGTTGGTAACACACCCAGCAATACTGGGGAAAAGTTGATCTGCAGTACAGAAGCAAAAGAAATTGTAGCTTCAGAGAGCGAATTAGAGAAGTTGAAGTAAAGAAGAGAGATTAAAGAGACGAGGAATAAAAGAACCTATAAATATTCTTTAATGTCATAAATATTTACTAAGAACCTGTTATGTTTCAGGAATTATTCTAGTTACACAGGACAGAAGAATGAACTAGAAACACACTTCTAATTCTTAGTGGCCTGATATTCTAGTAAGCAATAAAAGACAACAAACAAGTAATTGACTAGAAAAATGTCAGAAAGTACAATGAAGAAATTATAATAGGGCAACACAGTGGAAGTGAAAGTAGGAAACTCTTTAGAATAAAGTGTCCTGAGATGTCTTTCTATGGAGCAATGGGAAGAATATGAAAAGAGAGGGCATAGGTTTGTGCAGTATTCTGAGACCTACACCATGACCCACCAATCCAGATTTTTAGTGAATCCACTGAACTCATGAATGTTTAAGTAATTTTTTAAAATGCGGGAATAAAAGCACATATATGGATTTCATGGTGAATTAAGATATTTAAGGGGACACAGAATATGAGTTGTGCTATAGTCACACTCTATCCACATTTAGTACTTTTCTGTGTCATTCAATTGTATGTTAATATATTTATAATGGTGTTGAAATAATTAAGGAGAAAGTAGAGAAATTCTAATAAAATGGTGTATAAGAATGCATTTTAATCTAATAATACAAATTATGACATTTTCTTTAAAGTACTAAAAATTTTATACTAATTATGATACAAATACTATTCCAAACAGTAATGTGTGTGTTTGTATACATATATCTGCATATATATCTCAAACTGTCTTTTATTTTAAGAAAAATAAAATTGATCAGTGACAGGTGGAAAAATTAATCACCCAAAGTAGATGGAATAAAGGAGAGACACTGGCCTTGATATCTAAAATATTCTACCACTGTTACCTCTATAACAGCTGTGAAATTAGTTTCCTTCTCTGTGATAGTTTCATTATGTTTAAACGTATCTCAATAGGTCACACAGTTTCTGGGTGAAGAATATGAAAATTTCACATTTGTAAAAATGGTAAAGACAACCACTAAAATAATACTATTTTTTAGAACATATAGTTTGGACTTAAACTGTTTGGGTACAAATTCCAGGTTTGCCATTTAGTAGTTCACTGCTTACTAACCTTGAAGAAGCCATGTAATTTCTCCAAAATTCACGGTTTTCAGGATTAACAAGTGATAATCATAATAGCTCCTATATCATTATGTCTGTAAAAGCATTAATGGGAGCCAGTCCAGTATTTTCAAGGTGATATGAGTTTTTGGTTACCTTTATACTTTTCTTTTATTCCACTTCTATTTTAAGTATTAGATTTTAAAACATGAGTGGGAGAATAAGGAGTTTAAATGCATTTACTTTTTAGTTTTCGATCACTTTTATAAGTTGTCATGGTATATTACTTGTGGACAAATGGAGTTTCAAAGATTTTTTGAAATTTTAACCTTTTTACAAAATCTGCTTTTGTAAAAATCAAGTGACCTGGGTTTGTTGTACCTTCCTCTTATATTCTCTCAATATTAGGAAATAGAAATGTCCCAGAAGCAGTCACAAATAATATTTTCATAGTTCAGATATTGACTTTCTTAGCTGATCTTTTATCTGCTTTAAATGGAGAGATTAAGTGTCTAGTTTATTTTATATTACCATCTGTGGCCAATGTGGCCAGTAGCAGAGCTGTTCAATATCACTACCTCAGTTTGGAAC
This sequence comes from Craseonycteris thonglongyai, assembly GCA_004027555.1. Classification (NCBI taxonomy): domain Eukaryota; kingdom Metazoa; phylum Chordata; class Mammalia; order Chiroptera; family Craseonycteridae; genus Craseonycteris; species Craseonycteris thonglongyai. The sequence goes on from PVKE010033020.1 coordinate 13,625, forward strand.
AACCACCCATCTTTGTCAAATGCTTTTCTATTATCTGCTCTTCTCAGGGCCTGTTTATTCCCATTCTGTTTCAGTGGGATCCATGATCTGAAATTACGAAAAGATCTTTCCTTCAGCAACATCATATTCTCTTGGGAAATCACCTAGTAACATGCCTGGCACTTTTGGGTTTGCAAAAAAAAAACAACAAAAAAACAGTGGCATACCTCTAGATTCTCTTCTATTGCAAAATTTTGTTCTTAAAACTCTATCATTAATCCTAAAACTAATCTAAAGGAGGCTTGAGTAAGGACATTTTTGTGCCAATTGCTGTACTATATATTGAATTCAATATTCAGTCATATCTTGTCATTCTATGGAGAGCTCATTCCCCAAACATATTTTCCAGCTAATAGATTATACAGTGATTTTTGTTCACCAGTAACTTAGTGAACCTCCCAATATATATTATAATATTTGCTAGTATTTAAATGACAGATAATATCAAAAGAATGAAATTTTATCTTTGTTTAATTTTTCTCATCTGAGTCTGTGGTAGCATGTCATAACTGACTTTACAAATACACAGATGAAGACATCAATTAAAATTCTATTATATGAATATCAAATTTTATAAACAGCTATTTGCAGAATTCTGGTATATATTATACATATAAACATTTCTAACTTAGTCGTAATTTAAATAAAATGGTCTAAATCTATGAAATCATCTGAGTAAATTTAACATTCATAGTATAAATGTGACTATGGAAGAGGCATGTATTATTTGCTTCCTCCAAGAAGAGACAGTATAATTAGCAAGTTGTTAGTAGCTATGCATTAAGTAAAAAGTGAGAACACGTCATTACCTTACAGACATTTAGAACTGCTAGTTGCTATCCTAGGCAAAAACAGGGTAGATTAAGCTATGAATTTTGAATTTGAATTACGATATACTTGAGTAACCTACATGATTGAGGGCAGGAAATAACTAAACTATAAAATCCAATTTTGTTGAATGAACAAAACCTGCAGAGTCCACATACCGGTATCTGTGTTTGAGGAAAAACTTTTGAGGTACCGGGTAACAATAATACCTAAAAAAAAAAGGAGCAAGCCAGAACATAACATCAGTGTTCACAAGAGAGTCAGTCATGAGCCAGGAAGATATAAAGCTACACAGAAACAGAAAATAACAACCCCTATGGTTGAATTTGCAGGCAATTTACAATTAAATGGTAATATACATGAAATGGCATGGAGTTTATTATTGTATGCGTATCTCACTTTGAAAATCTAGGCCAAAAATCAAAATGCTCCACAATTTTTAATAAATTGCTCAAGTGCCTGTTTTTATTATATAAGTATGTGGTGTACCAGAAAAAGATTAGTGCAACTTCATAATAGAAGTTCAGGAATCAGCAATAATTTATTTAGTGCTATCAGGTAAAATAGCAATCACTTAAAGACTTCACAAATACCTATAGAAGAATAGTGGATATCATGTTTGTTATTTATAGTTTTTATGTTTGGCTAACATTCTGGAAACTTTAAGTAACTTTAATTCTAAATGTTTGTGATGTCATTCTAAATGAATTAATTTATTGTCTATAAAATTTCAAGTTACATTACCTCCCAAAGCTTTGTAATATTGGTGTTAAAATAGAGGAGGTCTTCTATTCTTGTGTAAAAAATAGTGTTGAAACTAAATAGCCAAGGAAAGCAGCCTTCCAGAGAGAAAGATTTTATAAAACTACTCATATTTTATCCTATTTATTTTTATCCTAAAATAGCGTTTGCAGCTTATAGCACACTTGTATTCAAGTGGTCAAAGTATTCTCTTTTGAACGAACAACACAGCTAGTTATCTTTGCAAATATCATTTGGGGAATATATTTCAGAAATATTATGATTCCAATTTTATAATAGTTGAATTAAAGGCTTAGTATTTATCTTAGTCTTATTTTCATAAAACAAAGGATTAATATTGTCTTCTGTTTTTAGAAAACAATTTGCACAGTGTATATAAAATTAAGCATTGCAGGTGTGTACTAATCAAACTATATTCCTAAAAATGGCATTATTTTATTACCAGTATAAAAATTAAGTGAACAGGAAATTTTGATACAAGTTTAATTTTCAGTAGTGCATTTTATATATTTTTAATAGAATTGAGAGTTGCTTTAAATATGTTCTGTTCCACTTGTTTTCAGTCTCAGTGTGTACTAAAATAAAATAGCAAGTTTGCTGAAGTAAAATGGAAATCAATTAGATAATTAAGTATTCTGTATGTTGTAAATTGAAAGACTTGCTTGAAATATTTTTTTCACAATACTATTTGATTTTCAGGTTCATTGTTTCTATACTTGCTCATTTAAAGAAAGTTTTAAGTTATATACATTTATTGAAAGAGTAAATGCTATTTAGGTGCAGTATAATAATCTCAAGATAGATCAAAATCCAATTTAAGGATGATTTGATTTTTATAGGTAAGAAAAGCAGATAAATCAATATATCAGTTCAGTTGCCATAGAAATCAGCAGATGAAAATAAAGCATTCTGCCCATGAACTGATTTTTTGTTCAGTTATCTATTCTGATTATCTTTCCTTAGTGTATACAGGAAATGGGCTTTAAGTAGTATTTGTGTATATTTTTATGGTTTGAAGTGGTCATAGCAACAAATAGAATTACCTTTCTTCAGTCAGAGACTGTCTTCTCATATGGCTATGTTATATAGTAGATATTGTTAAGTGTTTTAAATCAGAGAAAAATAATCTATTCTAAAGATATATAGGAAGGCAGACAATTTGGCTTGGGTTATTACACATGACATTTTAAGGTTTATTCCATACACATTGAAAAATCTATTCAGGCTCAGTAAAAACAAAAGACAAGCATACCCTGCATTTTCTTAGGAAAACAAATTTAATTTTTTACAGTACGTTTTTTGAGTCTTTAGATTTCTTAGCAATTCACCAGGCAGTAGACAGAAAAGTTATATAAAATATTCAGAAGTTTCTATGAAAATAGTCTATGACATCAAAAAACAAGTAAGGGCCTAATGAAGTCACAGAATTCAAATTAGTTTGAAAGAATGAAGAAGGTTTATATTGTTCATAGAGCACTTTAGATATAGAAAAATGCTGCTTAAGTAAGCGCATATTGCAGGGAGACAAGTGAGACACCAGACCTGAAGACATAAAAAATGAAATAGAATGGGATAAAATATCTGTGGGTCATGAAGCAGATATTATTTATATTTCAGAAATAAATGATCTAAAAGCAGTTGTTTCAAATGGAATGGCAAGCAATAATTATATGGCAAGAAGGATTATTTATCAGTTATAGTAAATTGGCAACTACTGAGCTGTAAAATGTATTGAACACTAGATTAGAGCCTACACTGATTATCTCAGTCTTCACAGTATCTTCTAGTGCTAAATACAATCAGTATATCTAATAATTTATCTATATATTATTTTGGATTTTTTTGGTATGTGTCTCAATGGCAAATAATAACAGTATTGCTTTGTTCTTTTCAATTACATATTTTCTTTTTGCACAATCTCTTCTGTTGTTTCCCTAGCCCTAGGGTTGGTTGCTTCTTCATGCATTACTATTACTATGTTAGTGTTTGTCACCTTTTGCTGTTTTTGGTTCCCTAATACTCTTCTGCACAATTTCTTATATTAAATTTTGCTCAATATAATAACCAGTGTGGATGTTCTCTATTTTTCTATCTGAACCCAGAGAGATAAAAGAAGTAATCATGATTACCGTCAGAGTTAAAAAGCTATTTTATTCTGAAAAATTACCTATGTTGTTCCAATGAGAACTTGAAATCCTCCTTATCTAACAAGGCTGTATTAAGCACCCAATCTGGCAGCAGTTATTTAGTGCCTATCTCTATCACTGTGCTTATTACCAATGTGTATAAACTTTACTTGCTTAGCTTAGTGATAGATATAATGTTGGTACATATTACGGTATATTAATTTAGCATGAATGGACTAGGTTTTCCAGGATTTAATTCCCTGAATAGTTTCAAGTTAAGAATGTACCACAGAAATATTTTTTTGAGCTTTGCAATTTAATAAAATAGATCTTCCTTAATTTGATAAAGAACATGTCTGATATCCTGTAGCAAATATACAAAACAGTGTAATACTGATCCCTGTGATCTAAAATGAGATAAGATGTCCCTTATCACTGCTGATCCACAACATATTAGAAGTCTGTGTGTGCAATAAGAAAAAAAGAAAGAAAATAGGTAATTGAAAAGAACAAAGCAATACTGTTATTATTTGCCATTGAGACACATACCAAAAAAATCCAAAATAATACATAGATAAATTATTAGATATACTGATTGTATTTAGCACTAGAAGATACTGTGAAGACTGAGATAATCAGTGTAGGCTCTAATCTAGTGTTCAATACATTTTGCAGCTCAGTAGTTGTTATTATTAGATATACTGATTGTATTTAGCACTAGAAGATACTGTGAAGAAGAGATTGTAGTTACTAGAATCTAGAAACTTATGAGATCCT